>PVKM010008274.1:0-39330 GCA_004027735.1 Carollia perspicillata
TCTCTGTGCCCACTTTCCACCTACAAAAATGGCCCTGTCAGCCCAAAGACCCCCTTTTGGACCTGAGTGGACCTTGCCCCCTTTCTAGGCAGTTCTCAAATCCCTCCAAGTTCTATTTTATTTATAAACCATTCACTTGTGGCCTTGGCTGGTGTGGCTCAGTGGACTGAGTGTCAGCCTGCAAGCCAAAGGGTTGCTGGTTCGATTCCCAGTCAGGGCACATGCCTGGGGGTTGTGGGCCAGGTCCCCAGTAGGGCGCACATGAGAGGCAACCGCACAATGATGTTTCTCTCCCTTTTCTCCCTCCCTTCCCTTCTAAAAATAAAAATAAATAAAATCTTTAAAAAAACATTTACTTGTGAATTAGAAAATAAACTTTAAAAAACTAGATAGTTTATGTCCTGTTGTATAAATTCTACTGCATTTAGGTTTTTTTTTTTTTCACAATTCAATGGGCTTGGGTATATTACATTATATAGAATATAAAATTTACCATTTTAACCACTTTAAGTGTGCAATTCAGTAACATTAATTATACTCACAATGTTGT
Source organism: Carollia perspicillata (assembly GCA_004027735.1). NCBI lineage: Eukaryota > Metazoa > Chordata > Mammalia > Chiroptera > Phyllostomidae > Carollia > Carollia perspicillata. Next base: position 551 of record PVKM010008274.1, read on the forward strand.
ACAACCATAACTAGTTCCAAAACTTTATCACTCCAAACAGGGTTATTTGGCTTTCTAAAAAACCTACGTTTAGAGAGAGGGGAAGGGGAGAAAGAGGGAGAAACACTATGTGGCTGCCTCTCGTGCCCCCCTCATTGCGGACCTGGCCCACAACCCAGGCATGTGCCCCGATAACCCTTTGGTTCGCAGGCTGGCGCTCAATCCACTGAGCCACACCAGCCAGGGCCCACTTAGCTTTTTAGTTCACAGCTAAGTTATGTGCACACTTGTTACAGCAGGAAAACGCCTAGGTAGTAATGCAACAGCTCTAAGAACACGAAACAGTTCCAAAGACGTGAATCTCCTGGGGTCACATATCCTTCAAAGGCTAACAGGAAGCTATGGATTTTCTTCAGAAAAAATGCATCTTGAGAAGTGCATACATTCTAGAAGCCCCTGGAACCCACTGTGAAGTTGTCTGCCTGCCACCCCCAAGTCTCAAGGTGCAAATGGGCATTACTCCCTCCTGTCATACCCAGCCATGTAGGTTTCCCTCTGCTCATTAACTCGCTACTCAGTGCAACCTAGAATATTCCATTGTTCTGCCTCACCCTACCTAAGTTAACTGCTTTTTAAAAGATTGTTGTTTCTTAAGTTTTTAATGTATTTTTTAAAAGTATCATGCTGTCTGTAGCATTTGGGACTTTCTATTACCATCACCGTGACCCGTCCACACTGGTGTGAGTGGCAGTAGTTCATTCCTTCAGACTTCTGTACAACATCCCATCGTCTGAATACAGGTTTTTGGAGACACAGCTGGGAGGGGAACCACCACGCACTGGGTACGGGGATGTTCAGGTTTCAAGTTCATTCCGAAAGTGGCTACACTCATTGACACTTTCATCTGTGAGACACTAAGTCCCACAAACTCACCAGTACTGGTCTTTCAGGCATCCTGACCTGTCGTCTGAATGGGTGTGAAATAGTGTTTATTTCTTTTCTTTTCTAGCAAGCTTTTTTTTTTTAGATTTCATTTATTTATTTTTAGAAAGATGGGAAGGGAGGGAGAAAGAGAGGGAGAGAAACATCCATGGACAAGAGATACACTGACCGGTTGACCTGGCCTTCAACCCAGGCATGCGCCCCACCTGGGAATTGAACCGGCGACCCATTGGTTTGCAGGCCAGAACTCAACCCACTGAGCCACACCAGCCGGGCTATTTCTTCAATATTGACATACAATTCCTTGATTGCTAATGAGATCAAACATAATTTTTCTGTCGTATTTCCTATTCTGTGAAATACCTTTTAATGAATTTTGCTTATTTGTTTTACCAGCTTGCAGAATTCTTCACATATCCTTCATCTTTTTTTTTAAGTTCATAACGTGTCTTTTCCCTTTTTGTTTTGACAAAGTACTTTAACTGAAACTGTGGGCTACCTACAAAGCTGCTTTGGTCCCCCTCCCTCCCCATCCCGTTTAGAAAGAATGAAGCTTGTAGGTCAGTGATGGTTTTAACATCGCACTGGCCTCCCACGCTGAACGGAGACCAGGTGCAGGGAACGGGCTCTGTCTGCTGTCCCAACCGAATATCGGAGGGTCCGCTGCTGTGAAATTGTCTGCTTTTCCATTTGTATGTTTATTATTTTACAGTTAGAGGGTGGTTACAGGTGGGGGAAGAGATTAGGAAGTTATACCTAATTATGTGGTCTTCATATTTTGACTCATTTTCATGACCAAAAAATCGCCAAAGTTAGACTTTAAGATACTGGATATGTTTATATGCCTGTTAACCTCAAACAGACACAAAAGTACCTCGAACATCTCAACGTTGTAAAACACTGGCCAAGAAAACACGGAAGATGGAGCGAAGCTCCTCGTGGAAAAAGGGCCCTCATGGCCAGGCACAGGTCAGACACTCCTCTAAATAAATGCGAGGAGCCCGGCTGAGTGAGCGGCCTGCCCTCCGTGCAGAGGTTAGGGCAGCTGGGTGACAGCCCCCTCCCACATACACCGTGGCTGGCTGTCTTGTCCTGAAGATCCTTTAGGAAATCTGAGGTGTGACACCTCATTCTCCTAAGCGCACAGGGGAGAGGTCCCACTGGGCAGACAGCAAGAAGTGGCTGAGCAGAACATGGGCCGCCTACCCTTCTCTGGCGGATCAAGGAGCCCCACGGACGACCCAGGTCCTGCTGCAGTGGACATTCCAGAGTGAGCCTTGTCACAGAGGCAGTGACCCTGCATGACCTCAACAGCCATTTGGAATTGGAAAAGGGGACTGAGGGGAAAGAACAAAATGCGTGTAAAGTACAACTTGTGAAAAGAGCAGACCCTAAGGCTGTTTAAAAACCAAACAGGCACTGGAATCTCCGGAGGCTGCAGAGCACACTGCAAAGAAATGCTGTTTCTAGTGAGTCTGAAGCTTGAGTGGCTTTCCGTTGAAGTTAATTAGCTCTTCTTGTTCTAGACTTAACCTCTACCAAGTAATCTCCTTCACTGAAAAACCAGGCTATTCTTAGAAATTGCAAGTGAAAGTCCAACACCTCCCTCCTCTACTCAATGCCTGCCTCTGAATTCTTCCCTTCAAGACCTCCCTGAAGGAACAATACCTCTGAGTCCTGACAGGATGCCCAGGCTTCTGTCTGCAGTGCAAACAACTCCTTTCGCAGGGCCTAGAGAAGCAATCTGGCCCCTGGCAGAGTGGATTGGAGGTACGAACATTCTTAGAAACCTGAGCCCCTTATTAGTAACAAAGGGGCCTCATTCGTAACTTCATTAAATTTTCTCTGAAGCCAGCTCAATAGTAGAGAGAAATCAAGCATAAACTCTTAAACTCGTCTGTGGACCGTTCACAAAGTAGGTGCAAATGTTTATGAAAATGACACTATTTATTTAGGTGCTTCTTTGAGGAAAGACGTACCCTCCTCCCTTAATTCAGTTACTTATGGACGGGAGGCAGATCCTAAAACGCTCTCTGTAACGTTCAGTATCACACCCCGAGGGTATAGGTGCTTGTGAGATGCCACCACTGTGAAGTCAGCGCAGCACGGGAGGGGAGGCAGAGAGACAGCTGCACAGGAGTTTCGTTTCCATTGTAATTCCCTCTGAATTGCTGGCAAACCTGGCTGACTGGTGCAAGGGTCTGAACATTCCACAGGCCCTTCAAAGATGGAATCTAAAAGGACCTTCAGAAAGAAGCCTCTAGCCACAGGAAATCCCTCCCAGAGACCAAGTCCCAACTGGACTTAGGGCAGAGGATTTTCGGTCTCAGGGCATCTCCCCCATGAAGAAAATACCAGCAGGTATCAAGTCCTCTCCTCCATGCTCTTGGCTGGGGAGGTGAAGTGAACAGCCACTCACGCACTCCCTCTTCAAGCTTATTTCTCTAGATTAAGCTGCAGTCAAGGCAGGGAAGGGAATTCCTCAAGGAAGGGAATTCTGCATGGCACCAGGCCCTCCACCCCTCTCCTGGGCCGGCAAACAGCTCAAAGCTCTGCACCTTGCCCAAGGTCATAAAGCCCCCCGAAGTGCACAGCAGTGCCTCCCCAAACACGATCGACTTGCCGCGGAGTAGCACCCAGCACTGTCATGAAGGGTACCTAGAATTTCTTCTAAAAACAAGCAGTTAAAAAAAGCAGGTATATGTTGCACAGATATTTGATTTCTTCCATATTGGGGAAAAAAGTCCCTTTGTCCAACCAAAAACTACAGCCACACCATTATATAAGGTTTCTATGTGCTAGGAAAATTGCATTTTTTAGGCAACTTAGAGGAAAAAAGTTGGCAGCCCATTTTTAATCATCACTAATTCCTTTTAAGATAATCTTACGAATCCTGAACCTTCAAAAAGATGCTTTTCTCACTTAAATTGCAGTAGTCTACTAAATTTGGATACTGCTTTCCAAATTTAAAACTGCCCATTTCATGATAAAAAATAACTCAAAAATAAAGACAAGCATTAAATATTACGTAAGGTTTTCTTTTATTTAAAAGATCATTCACAAAATACCATATCCATAGATTTACTTTCTGTCATATAGTTGAATGTGTTAAGTGTTTGGAATTCCATTCTTACATTTAAAAGTCAACTGGATTGCCCAGAAGTTTAGATGAATTTGTTTTGTTCTTAATCTTTTCCACATTGAGGATATAAGTAGGTCGTCTGAAAGCATCAGGTCTGATTACAACCACATAATGCATGTCTTTCGTAAGTTAAGTACTGGTGTCACACAAATGGTTCTTATTCCAGAAGCAGAGATGACAGGTGGAAGGAAAGGAGGGAGAGTTCTGTAAATTGCCGAGACCTCGGAGCAAGGACAGAGGGGGAGGAGCCGAGGGCGCCAGCTAGTGGAGCACCCCTGTCTCAGCACACTGCGCTGCTGCGTGGACCGGGACGCCCCCCGCCCTGCAGTCATGCTGGCGGGCGTCTCTTTTCTCTAGGGCCCCAGCTGCTGGCTGCCCCCAAACTTCTCTGAATGAAACAGCTGTGACCCAGGTGCTAAGGAATTTAAGTTGTCCACTCGTGGGTGTTGAAGCTCCAAAGCCACTGCCGAGCCCCCAGCCCTGTGGACATGCTGCACACCGTGTGTGGGAACAACAAACTGTGTCCCAAAGATGAGACCCAGCAACTTATAGCCACCTACCAATTATTTTAAGGTTCTTGATAGCACTGCATAGTAAAATTCTCAATTCATCAAGTGAAACAGTAAAGTGCCAGATTCCAGGCCCATTTTCATTATAAAATTAAAGGATGGTGGGAAGCACAGTATCTTATTGTTATATAGGAAACAGATAAACGCCAGGGAGAGACGCAGAACACACAGATAACAGGGTTTTGGAAAAAGCAATGTCTACACTATACAGTTAGCCCAGCACAGCTTTACTGCCACCACCCTCAGCCCACACCTTTAGTCCCCAAAGCACCCGTGCCCAGCAGAGAGGAAGCCGGAGCAGGCAGTTCACTACATCCAGCAGCCAGAGGAGCCTCTGACGCAGCCGGCGAGGGAGGGAACCAGTTTGGACAGCGTGGAAAAGCAGTAATAAGTGTGTGGACACGCTAGTGCATTCCACTGATCTCCTGTGTAAACTCCCTACCGACATTTCACACCACCCTTTAGGTTCCACTGCTTGAAATTTGAGCCAAATATATTCTGCTCTAATAATCCATTTGGAGAGGGGGCAACAGAGACAGGGCTACCTATAAATAGGGATGGAAGGAATTTGAAAACAAGGTGACTCAAAATCTGTATGTTGATCAAGGCTGAATAAAAATAAGATATATTCACTTTGTGACCCCTTTTTTTCGGGGCGGGGGGAGCCACAGAAATACAGAACTCAACATGCAGGTCAGAAGCACTGAGAGAATCAAAGGAAGTGACTGGAGTCTGGCCAGTGTGTTGAAAGAAAGAAGAGAAAGCAAAGCAGAAAAATGAAGCAGCACCTGTACCCAAAGACCTCCCACACGGCGGCTGCCTTTGTCCCGCTAGAGAAACTCATGTGCTGGAAGGAAACAAGGAGCAAGAAGGAAAAAAGACACAAGGAAAATGGAGGAAGAAGTGGCAGGAAAAAAAAATGCACGAAACAGGCACTAGATACAGCAAAGCCAAGAATGTACTAAAAACCACTTGTTAACTGCTGACATGCACTCACAAGCTCTGTTTCCTTTGTAAGAAAGGAGGACAAAGGTCAGGCGCAGGAATGGTAACTGTAGGACTGCCAGTCCGGGGGGCTGGCCGGGCTGCGGTCTCACTCTAACTGCCCCTACACCCCACTCCCTCCCAACCGCAAGCTCATTCTTGCTCCTTGTGAACAACTTCCTCTCTGGGCCGGGCTCCCCCGAAGATAGCAGAGTTGGGATTGGCTACTTGATTGAGGGGCGTTGCAACTGTTCGAGGTTTAAGCTGGAGCCGTGGTCTCTGTGCTCTTTCCTCTGGGGGGGGAAAAACAAGGATTTTAAAGAATGGTTCCTACTCCCCACTGGGCAAAATGACCAAACTGATGCTGATCCCTACAGCCCAGCCCAATTTCTAAAAATTAACAGCCTTGAAAAACTACTCCATCCTTAGATACACTAATGTAAGTAAACTTACTACTTAAGACTAAGGGTGGTGGGTGGTGTCCATGGCCTAAGAAGGTATTATGAAAAGGCACCCTCCATCTACAGGTTGTCACCATACCTTCTGTTGGTTCTCTGAAATCCATGTTGGACCCTCGAAGGGGAGGGCCATCTCTGAAACGGCTCCCCATGGGAGGGCCCGTTCGCCGGTCCCCTGGACGACTCCCTCCCCTGCCTCCTAAGAAGTCGTCCCTGAAACCTGAAGAAAAAAGATGACACTGAATTACTTTTTAAACTGTCTCAAAGTGGATATGATCTTGAGCAGATTGTTTCTGACTTTAAAACGTTAAGTTCTTTAGTTTGTCCAGCGTCTGAAGTTCTTCCAAAATACAGTGCATTGAACTTGAGTCCAAATGTGAATCTGCTTGGTAATTTCACTGCTAACAGAATTTTTAAATAAAGAAGAATCTTAGGAGAGAAAAAGAAAATAAGCTGTTTAAATTCTTAGCTTGCTGTAAAAGTGGAAAACAATATGAGGCTATATTCTAATATGGTTTAAAAACAATAGGAAAGTCCTCAAAGCATATTTTATTATTTTCTACTATAAAGCTATACAGTTACTAAGAAGATAAACCTGAAACTTAGAAGTTACAATTTAGAACGCAAAATCACAAGAAAGAACTAGATACAAAGACAAAATAAAAATACAAAGTCACCTCTGGGTGACACTCCCCATTTCCCCTGTTGCCGCTGCTGCGTTTCAGCGTGGATCATTCTAAAAGCAAAGCGCCTGTGTGGTAAACAAAGCAGTTATCCGAGTTAGGCCCACTCCCTAAGGGGGGCGTGCAGAAGAGAGATCACTCACACCCAACCTTATCTCACCTCCTCTGGTTGCAATGGGGTTCTCTTCATTCATTTCTGTATCTGCTAAAACAATTACCAACAGAAGTAAAATGCATCTCCATTCATAAGTGTTAAGAGTAAGTCATTACTCTTGCTAGTGTAGTTCAATGGATTGAGAGCTGGCCTGTGAACCAAAAGGTCACTGGTTCAATTCCCGGTCAGGGCACAAACCTGGGTTGTAGGCCAGGTCCCCAGTAGAGGGTGTGTGAGAGGCAACCTGTCCATGTTTCTTTGGCACATTGATGTCTCTTTCACTCTCTCCCTCCCTTTCCCTCTCTAAAAATTAAAAGTCAGAATTGTCATCAGTGTGTAGAATAGAGTATTTTCTCAATGGACTTTGAGAAGCTTAGGCTTCAGTTTTTTATTTAAGTCAAAGTCCTTCAGTTATGGGGGTTTAAGCTAGGTAACCTTTTAATAGTATAGCCTACTAAAATTAAAGTTAACTTCCAGTAAAAATATAGGAAATAAGGTTGTAATTAAATGAATGTGCTTAACCTCTGTTCATGCTCCCAAAGGTGGCTTTTTCTCACTCTAAGAATGGCGCCAGCCCTGGCTGGTGTAGCTCAGTGGATTGAGCACGGGCCTGCGAACGAAAGTATCGCGGTTTGATTCCCAGTCAGGGCACATGTCTGGGTTGCAGGCCAGTTCCCAGCAGGGAATGCATGAGACGCAACCATACATGGATGTTTCTCTCCCTCTCTCCTTCCCTTCCCCCTATAAATAAATAAAATCTTAAAAAAAAAAAAAAAATGGCGCCAATGCTCAAAATTTTGTAGGAATGTATCTTTAAGAGACCCGAGCCTGAGGCATATTCTTCTAGAGAGAGGTGATCCTCATTATCCCAAGATTTCATTTTTACAAATTTTACCTACTTGCTAAAATCTACTTGTAAGCCCCAAATCAACACTTTCGGTGCTTCTTCTGCCATCCAGACACGCACAGAGCAGTTGGAGATTGGGTCGCGAGATGCGCACGTTCACAGCTGAGGCAACTCTCTGCCTTGTTTCACCTCATAATGTAAACAGACCCTTTTATGATCTGTTTAGTGCTAGGTTTGTTTTGCTCTTGTATTTTTTTTTGTTGGTGATTTCTGTTTAAAATAGCCCCCAAACAGTGCTGAAGAGCTTGTAGTACTCCCTAAGCACAAGAAAGGTGTGATGTGTCTTAGGGAGAAAGTATACGTTTGATAAGCTTTGTTCAGGGCAGAGTTCCAATGCTGTTGGCTGTGAGGTCAATGTTAATGAATCAACAATGCATATTAAATGAGGCGTCTTTAAACAGAAACACACATAAGGCAGGTTTGTGTTGACCGGTTGGTTGACAAAATGCAGTGTCAGAGGCTCAAAGGATCCTGACCTCGTTACTTCCGCTGGGAGCAGGGGATCAGCATTTGTTGATTCGGTGTTCTTGGTGACTCTCCAGAACCTAACTACTGCAGAGACTGAGAACCCACCCTATCTGCAATGGTGTTGCTTTCCCTGTTCTTTAAGGGTGGCAAGGGTTTTGGAAATATATCAAGTTATTTAAAAACCCAGTTCAGAGGCCGAGTTGAACAATACCAACTTTAACAAAACGAGCAATCGAAACAATTCTAAAAGGATTTAGACCAAACAGGAGCACTGCTTTGGGGGAAAGACACAATGGGATGCATAAAGTCAAGCGTAAGATTCCTCAGTCTTTGAACCTGACAATCCCCAAACCAATCTAAACTGTGATGTGTACCTTTCGACTGAGTATGAAAATTACTTTCTCTTATTTAGGTTTGAGTAATTTTTGCTGCCAGTTCAGCAAAAAACCCATCAGCTCACACCCACACTGACAAGGCAGATAAACACAACTGCTACTGTGTCCACATCATGAGAGAAGTATACAAGAGAAAACCGTGCACATTATCACTGACGGCTTCGTTTCAAAATACAGTAAGAGCAGTGGGAAGATTAGGAGAGGAAAGCAAGGCTACTATTAACAAGTATCTTTTAATCAATTTGATGGGATTTCTAGGAGGTACACTATTCATAAGAATCTTCTGAGTTTTCTTTACAAAGATTAGTTTAACACACTGGCTATTTCTAGCGGTGGAACTTTTAAATTTTTACTTGCTCTTTAGTAATGCTTGATATATTTTTACAAGCACGTACCATTAAAAAATAGCTTCATTTTTTAAAAGAGTAAAAGAGACCCATTTTCATAAATAACATATACAAGTAGGCATTGCTCTACCACATGGGCACTTCACCAAAACAGTGCAGTTCACAGTGAACCTGCTGGGCGGCAAGGTAGTTTCTCTGGCTGTGTTCACTGTATGTCTCTGCTTCAGAGTGAAAGTACAAGCTAAGTCAACAGCAGAAAGGCATTAGTTACTTAACTTCCACAGTTCCAGAGCTATGAGCTCACTGTGCTATTCCCAAACCACCAGGAAACGCACAACTGCCAGGTCAAAGGCCACCGCTTATCAAGCCACTGACTGCTGTACCTGGATTGGCCTTGAGGAGACATCTGTTGCGTGTTTCAATCAGAGATTAGCTTATACATAAAATTACAGGTTTACTGGATTATACTGTACTTTTATGAATAAGCTCATTTCTGACTGGCTATATAGGACTTTTAAAAATTAAATTATTCAACAGATATAAACTGTCATCTGTTTAGCTAAAGCAGTACTGGAAATAAATTTTAAAACTTTTTTTAAGACTCACGAGACATTCTGCACCAGTTTCTCGGTACTTACCCGTTACTTTACATTGAGTTTTGTTTTGGTGGGGGTTAGATGATAGGGTGGCGTGCTGATGTTCCCATATATTGGAGAATACAGAAATAACCTCCAGTTCGCAGGAAAGAAAACCCTTTAAAATTTTTCCTACCTTTCTGTTATAATTGACAGGTTTATTACATGTATGAATTACTTTTAAAAAAGTATAATTAAGATGAAGAAATGTTTAAGAGATCTTTCAAAGCAGAGGGCAAACTGGCCTCTTAGGTTGAGCCAAGGAAGCCCCTACTTGCTGCCTTGGTCGGCGAGCAAAGGCAAGGCAGAGCGCGCCACAGCATCACGAAGGGACGAGTCCCTCACCTCTCAGGAAGAAGCAGGTCACCAGACTCTTACCGTCTCAGAGGGAGCCACCAGAAACCACAGTTACAAGGCTTTTTCTACGTTTCTAGAATCTCCATACTATTTCTGGAAGTAACCCGTATTTCTATTTGTGCTGTACACACAAGAGCCACCAAGGAGCTTCCTTGGGCCAGACCCCGAGAAAAAACTGCTGCATGCCTGGGTACCTTTCGGGAAAGTTTCATTTGCAGAGAAACTAAAGAAGTAGCCCAGCCAGGTCGGCTACTCACAGGAAATGTACAATAGCGCCAAGGCCATTGAAAAAGGTTAAGTGGTGATACTTTAAATACTGATACCGGAATTGAAGTCATCCCGGGACTCCCATCCACCTCTAGATTCTCGAGAGCCACCCATTCCTGAGGATACACAAAAAAGAGTAAAGTTGAGGTTGGATCATTACCTTGCTGCACACACATGGAAAAATTCACTGGGACGATGTACAACTCGTGATGGGAAGTTCAACAGAATTAGAATTTTTGCTGCCAACAGGAAAAATAAAAACAACCCCAGGCTTGCAGAAGCATCATCCATTCTAAGATTTTATTTTTATAAAAAGCTCACAAAAACCTATCACACCTACAGGACAGAGTTCTATCAGTAACCTTCCAGAGTTGCAACCAGTAAGTTTTATGTTCAGTTTTAGAAGAACCAATCACCTCTGTCATCTGGTCCACCTTTCCTGAATCCAAAGCCACCTTTATCTTGTTTTCTGCCTTCTGCAATGTCCACACGAAGTGACCGATCACCCAAAAGCTAATGGTAAGGGGAAAACAGTGTCAGTATTTGCAAGAAAAAAACCCAACTACTAACGTGACAGAGAAAATGTGAACATACTTACTGCACCATCGTATGTCAAGGCTTCTTTAAGGGAATCCACCTCGTCAAATTCTACATAGCAGAATCCTGTAAGAGAAAATGAACTCCATTTCCTCAAGAAATTACGGGTCAAAACTACAGTGAGTTCCCTATTTACACAACTTGCCCACATCGGAACTACCACTTTTGCTGCCTCTCGATGACCGCAGACTAGTGGATCCTGAAAGAACAGGTTTTGCTTTTCAGTAAGTAGTAGAATGTGATTGGTATTCCTCCCTCTGTTATATTCTACCAGAAAGCGCTAACCAAACAGGCACTAAAACAGCAGCTGTGTTTTTATAAAACTTTCTTCTCATGTGTTTTAACCATAATATTAAACCCTTTTTTGGATCACTGCAGAGTTGCTGGTTGTGATTTCTGAATGACTTTAATCATCTAACTGGAGTTTTAGGACAGATTTCACAGTCAGCAATGACATGCTCTGAAGGAGAGGCTGAAGGTGCCTCTTACTACACAGGTAGTTGGTACACAAATCTGAGTAAGCTTTTCCCTTTATGTGCAATACTCTTGTCCACATGCTCCCGAATCTACATCTGGGTTAAGTACTCTCCTTGCCCTAATGTACTCACACTGCACCCTGTATTCCCCACTCCTGCCAGAGTATCCTCATCCTATGTGAAGATTACACTTTATTTTCAAAGCCCACGAGACTGCAAAGTGCTTCGAAGGCCTGGGTCCAAACTTTTCCTGTTCACCACCTGCTCAGTGAGTCCTTACACAAAGAATGCACTGCTTGGCTGGAGAATGTCCCCTGATCTCCCCACCCCCACTTTATTCTCTATGTGATTTAGTGTTGAGAGCAATTGAGAAAAGCACTCTGAAGTTCAAAGAGGCAACAATAGCCCAGTCACATGCCCGATACCCTAGAGCTGCTGAAACCGAAGAGGATCCTCCACGGAACAGTCTAAAACCTGCTGCTGCTACTCAGCCCGAAGGCTGGCTGCGTCCCCACAGTTTGACCGTGAGTGTGAATTCCTAATGTCTGTTAGCAAGCAAACTGGGTGGGACTTACACAAGTTTAGTCAATATATTTGCTTTTATTGTTTGATCATTTGATAACAAGGCTTCAGGTTCTAAAGTCAAAAAGCTTTCAAAAGGTAAAAAATGCCACTACACACAGAACCACTCAGATGAACAACACCTTGTACCTTGTACCATGTACTTTATTGCTGGGCACATTTCCCCCCAGGCAACCTTGAAAGCTAGATGATGATGTCATTCGATGCTTTATTCTTACTCCTTCTCTGCTCCAGTGCCCTGGAGATACTAATCTATAGACACTATCTGAATTGTGAACCAACCCTCTCCCAAACACTCATCGTATTTTTTGGACTGTAAGACGCACTTCCCTCCAAATTTGGGAGGGAAATGGGGGTACGTCTTACAGTCCGAATGTAGCGTGCCTGGCTTGGTGGGGGAGGAGGTGGAGCGGGGTCACAGGTTACTAAATATCTTACCACATTTTTTTGCTTCAGAAATTTTTTCCTACTCTAGAACCTAGGTGTGTCTTATAGTCCTAAAAATACCGTACTCTGAAGTCACAAATGTATAGTGATAACTTACTAGGTTATCTTTTGGATTTTATAACCACGAATTGGCTAAGGTGATATATACCTGAAAAGTCTACAGATCTGTATGCTCCCATCTATCCACTGCCCTCCACGTCAACAACTGCACTGCCACACAGGACTGCTACGTAAGTCAGGCAGACATATACTTCTAGACGATATGTAAGTCATTTTCCCCCAACTGGAACTAAGGGCCTTCCAGTTAAAGTGCTGTTTATTTCAGATAAAATACCTGAACCCTAAGCAAACATCTGAACCACTTTCATTATTAAAGCCCTCTAGTTCACTAACAGAGTCTGGTTTAGACCTCCCCCTTTACAATACCGTACAATAAGAATGTCCCTCGAACTCACCTTTGAATTTGTCTGTGTCTTTGTCTCGGACTAGCCGTACACTCCTTATGCTGAGATCCTTAAAGATAGCATCTATGTCGCCCTGAACTGTATTAAAAGGTAGATTTCCTACGTATGCCGTGTAGGGGGGCTCTGTGGGCAGCTCCTTCTGGCTACGGGAACCATGGCCACCAGCATTGCCGCGGGACCTAGGAAATGAAACAGACAGAATTCAAGTCTGCCCACGTGTTCCAGCCCCAGATCAGGAACAATAAAAACGCCCCCCAGCTAGCTACACCACCCAGGTGAAACACTCCTCCTTGCTGTACCATATCTTTACCTGGAAATTATGAGTATTCCAAGTATCATTTTATGAAAAAGGTGACTGTTTTTTAGTGATAGAAATGTCCACAGAATCATAGACTCCATGTAAACATACATTTCTCTGAAAAATCAAATCCAAATTTAACACGTGCTCCTAACGGTGCTCTCATATTCACACAGAATCAGCATCTGCAAAGTGCTTACTTCCTAAAACCTAGGCAAATGCCTTCCCTCACACTCAAGAATATCAATACATACATAAACGGGCTGTCCAGAGTCCCTATGTTGAACTCAACAGGAGTTAATGAAGCTGTCAAAGTTTAATGTATTAACAATACAATTGTTTCTTGCTATTATCTGGTTATGGATAACACTATAGAAATCTTAGATTTAATTTAGCAACTACTGTGTACATACTACTCTCTATTACCCATGCAATACTTCACTGGCCTCCCAAATACGCATGTGGTGTGTATTACTTATCCATTTAAACCTCAATGCCACTTCCTCAGATGTAACAAGAGTGGTGTACTTGTCTTTCGTTACAGAGCTAAGAAGTGGCAAAGGCAGGACCTTGATTATACTTTATCACTGCTAACTTGCAGGTTATCAGTTTAAATACCAGCTCTGTCACTTACTAGCCATATGATCTAAGAAGCTCACTTTCTCTACGCATTTATTTATTTGTGAAATTGGGTTAATATTAATTAAGACCTTGAATTATTGAGAAATAACAAAATAAGGTGCTTCAACAAATACTGCCTAACAGACAATATGTATGTACAGACTAACAAGTAGTTTTATCACTGCCACCTACAACCTGAGGTTAAAAATGTTTTACAGATAATTAAGTGGGACCATCTGTCCAAGCCCACAGAACGTACAACACCAAGAGTGAACCTGAATGCAACTGGACTTTGGGTGATAATGACGTTTTCAATGCAGAGGTTCACCGACTGTAGCTAATGTACTACTACTATGCAAGCAGGGGCAAGGGCAGGGCATATATGGGAACTCTGCCATGTCTGTTCAGTTTGGCCGTCAATCTAAAAGTGCTCTAAAAAGTTCTATTTGAATGAATGAATGAATGAATGGGAAGGGGTGCTATTCTTTACATCAATAAGAATGCCAGCTAATAAATATTGAAGGAATCATCACTACTCTGCAATGCAGTTAGGAGTAACCGATTTAGGCCAAGGCCCATCACGAGATGCCAAAACCACTGATAAACTGTTTTTTTTGGGAACAAGATATTCATAAGGTCTTAAATTATCACTCCATAGATTATTAATCTCAGGGGGGAACGTTTTTTCTCAAACGGAAAAACCTGACAGTCACCACCATAACCAGGTAACTGAACTTGGTACCACTAATAATGGAACAAGCTTCCATTGTATTATATGCCTTCTATATTGGTGTAGATTCTTAAAATATGTCAGTCAGGAAAGACGAAAAAGGCAGACACTAATAATAAAATATGAAAACCAATGCAATGGAGCTGGCTGGTGTGGCCCAGTACATTGGGCGTCAGCCTGTGAACCAAAAGGTCACAGGTCTGATTCCCAGTTGGGGCACACGCCTGGGTTGAGGGCCAGGTCCCCAGTTGGGGGTCATGTCAGAGGCACTGATCCATGTTTCTCTCCCTCTCTTCCCTCTTAAATAAATAAATAAAATCTTTTTTTTTTTAAAGTACCTCCAATGGTACATGTGATGTTTGGATCCTGAAACAAACAGTTTTAAAAGAAAAAGCAGGGAGAAATTTGAATATGGCATGTATAGATTTTTGTACCAATATTAAATTTCTTATGAGTGACAACTGGTACTGCAGTCAGTAGAATGTCCTGTTCTCAAGAGATTTAATGTAGTCAGGGATGAAGTGCCAAGACAGCCAACATTTACTGTACTTTCTTTCTTTCTTTTCTAAAGATTTTGTTTATTTATTTTTAGAGAGAGAAAGGGAAGGAGAAAGGGAGAGAAACATCAGTGGGCGTTGCCTCTCACATGCCCCTCTACTGGGGACCTGGCCCACAACCCAGGCATGTGCCCTGACTAGGAATCGAGCCGGCGACCCTTTGGTTCGGAAGTCTGCACTCAATCCACTGAGCCACACCGGCCAGGGCCATTTACTGCATTTTCAAAGAGTTCAGCATGAAACACATGTAAGCATGTATGTATATATATAAAACAAATGTGAAACTTGTTAAAAGTCTATCAGAGCCCATTGTGTTATTCCTTCAACCTAACTGTAGATTTGAAAAATTTTCAAAATAAAATGTTTGCAGAACACAGAGAAAAAAAAAAATAAAGAAGGGAGGTACTGTTTCTTTTAAAAGATTACTTAAAATAAATGAATCTTATCACAACAAAGATCTGCTCAAAGTCATCCTGTTTGCAGGGGAAATGTATTAGTCTTGGATAATGCTCCAATCAATTGAGCTGCCAGGCCAGGGCTAAAAATATCATTCTTTTTTTTAAAAAGATTTTATTTGTTTGTTTGTTTGTTTGTTTTTTAAGAGATAGGGGAAGAGAGGTAGAACAAGAGGGAGAGAAACATCAATGTGTGGTTGCCTCTCACATGGCCCCCACTGGAGACCTGGCCCGCAACCCAAGCATGTGCCCTGACGGGGAATTGAACTGGTGACCTTTTAGCTTGCAGGCCAGCGCTCAATCCACTGAGCTACACCAGCCAGGTAAATATCATTCTTTAAGACAACATTTTTCTGCCCTGGCTGGTGTGGATCAGTGGGTTGAGTGCTGGCCTGCAAACTAAAAGGTCACCGGTTCAATGCCTGCGTTGTGGGCCAGGTCTCCAGCTGCGGGTATGCAAGAGGCAACCTACTGACGTTTCCGTGCACATGGATGTTTCTCTCCCTACTGTTTCTCCTCCATTCCGTTCTCTCTGAAAAACTAATAAAATATTTTTTTAAAAAACCCATCACTTTTCTGAATCAGAAGAACCAAGCCATGGTGTAATTTTTAGAGGGTAAAAAATTTAAGTTTAATGACTCAGAATTCTGTTACTTCCCAATAGGAAGTATTAAGTATTATTCTTCATTCTGTTATAAAAACACCAGAAAAACAGGTTTACAAGTGAATTGTATCTTACTTCCCCCTACCTAAAGCTTAGCAAATGTGACTAATTTTTGCATTTGTAATACTACTGATAGTACACAACACAACTATTACTATCTCAATAACCATAAAACCTAGTTATTTTCAGCAAGATACTCTTTGGAACTGGATACTGAATATATATAACATATAACCATATGGAAAAAATGTCAAAATGGAGGATGAATAATAATAAACACTTTAAATTAATGCATGCAACATCCATTAAATATCTTGATGGAAAACAGCCTTCAAGACTCACAATCGAGTAGCACCTATATAAAACACAAATAACTGTAGGCATACATGTGTATGTTTGTGCATGTGTGTACATATACAGTAAATTCTCATTTATTACTGATAGATTCTGTGACTTTAAGCAAAACAACACACAGTAAAACCAATTTTACCATAGGCTAATGAATATAAACCAAGTTCAGTTCCTATAGCATCATGTCGTTGTTAAGAAACTGTGTTGAATGAAATGAAGTCGTTTGAGGACCTGTTGTACAATATATGCAAAAAAGCAAAAATCCACAATGTTATTTTTTAAATTGTTATTCAAGTACAGTTTTCTGTCACAATGTTTTTTAAAAATGTAAGGTAAAGGGGAAGATAGAGAGATGACAAATTCCATGTGTGCAATCAGGAAAATGGAGGTAGGAAGGCTTGTTAAAGGGTATATTAAATGCATATGAGAACTTATGGAGGGTGTTCTGTGTAGAACTGAGGAGGTAAGGTCAGATGACCTTTGAGTACAGGGAACCAGGAAAGCTCTCATAAGGGCTGCTGCCCCTAGGTGAACAGTAGGAAGAGGATGGGGGCACTAGTGAGAATGTAATGGCTAAAAATCCAGCTTTGGGAGGATAGAAGAATCCCATTTCAGGAAAGCAGCATTTTAAGAGCTAGAGATGTAGAAACAGGCAAACCCAAATTCAACAACTTGCTCATTTCACCCTAGTATCACAAAACCATCAGTGGCTTAACATTCTAGACCAATGATTTTCAACTGGTGTGCCTCAAGAATTTTTAAAACATGCAATACCTGACTACTCAGGGGCACTAACCTCTTTTATTTAGGTTGTCAACAACAACAACCGCCCATAAAACAACAGCCATCCAGTGTGAATGAATCAAAATTATACCTATTTTTGCCCTGACCAGTGTGGCTCAGTTGATTGGGCGTCATTCCACAAAGAAAAGGTTGCTGGTTCAATTCCTGGCCAGGGTACATGCCTAGGCTGCGGATTCAGTTCCAGGCCGGGCTACGTACAAGATGCAACCAATAGATGTTTGTCTCTCACACTGATGTTTCTCTCCCTTTCTCCCTCCCTTCCCTTCTCTCTAAAAAATAAGTATTTTAGTCCTGGCTGGTGTGGCTCAGTGGACTGAGTGACAGTTTGTGAACCAAAGGGTCACTGGTTTGATTCCCAGTCAAGGCACATGCCTGGGGTGCAGGCCAGGTCCCCAGTTGGGGTAATGAAAGAGACAACCGATTGATGTATATCTCTTACACATCAATGTTTCTCTCCCTCCCCTGTCTCTCAAAATAAATAAATAAGATCTTTTAAAAAATAGTTTAAAAACACCTATT
Organism: Carollia perspicillata; assembly: GCA_004027735.1. Taxonomy (NCBI): domain Eukaryota; kingdom Metazoa; phylum Chordata; class Mammalia; order Chiroptera; family Phyllostomidae; genus Carollia; species Carollia perspicillata. The sequence continues at coordinate 18,403 of PVKM010008274.1, forward strand.
TTTTTTGTGAGACCAGGAAAAAAATCTATTTTTTTGGTGTGCTGCAGAATTTCAGTAATTAGTTTATGTGTGTCACGAGATAAAAAGGCTGAAAATTGCTGTCTGAGCACTTTCAAGAATTACTGCAGCAGGTCTAAATAATACCGTATCAGATGCAGTTTTATAGGACTTCAGCATTTTTAAGCCTTTCACTGAGCAGTGCCCTGAAGATACTGCAGGGCGCCCCAAGTGGAGCCATCCAGCCAGATTTCAATTTGTCCACTCTAACATTTATGAAGCATCTAGGGTGCCAGCAACTGAGGGACAAATCCCGGAGAGTGCACATACCCATTATGAAATACACATTCTGTTGTCAACCAAATAAAAAAATCCGGTGTCAGAAAACTCTCTGAGCTAATGTAAGTTTAGAGGGAGCTATTAACTAAACCAATAAGCTGTATTACATGAAAGCACTTCCTAAAACAGGTTAAAAACAACACAGAAAAGACTCACTTGAGACTTTAGCTTGGTGTAGGACATCTTCCAAATCACCTCTGTACCTCAAGTTTCCTTGTCTATTTTAAATATTTTTTAAAGATGTTTAAAATTGACCATAAAAACACTTCATAAATACCAGTTGCTTTATAGAAGTTTAATGAAACTTCTGCGTGTTACAGAAGATTAACCCCCTGCACTAGCAGGGGGACGACACTACCAGCAGTGGATATGTGTAAACCAGAAAACAGAGGACATAAACGGCAGGCCCAGGCAGACCCTCCTCCCCATTCAGAGTGGACACCTGAGGGTCTGCGCAGCAAACTCCCCGGCCACATCATGCCACTGAGCAATGATCCTCCCTGCTCAATATCCCTTCTTACTGTCCCTTGGGGGTCAGTCCACTGCTTTTTAAAACATGTGACTCTCCTGACCAGTGGGGCTCAGTTGCTTGGGCACTGTCTGGCAACCCAAAAGGCTGCAGGTTAGATCCCTAGTCAGGGCACATATATACTAGGGCTGTGGGTTCCTTCCCTAGTTGGGGGTGTGCAAGAGGCAACAGATGGATGCTTCTCTCTCACATCTACGATTCTCTTCCTCTCTTTCTCCCTCCCTCTCTCTGGAATCAATAAAAGAAAAAAAAAGAAACCATTTAAATCAAAACAAAACATGTGCCCTGGCTGGTGTGGCTCAGTGGATTGAGTGCCAGCCTCTGAACTGAAAGGTCACTGGTTCGCTTCCCAGTCAGGGCACAAGCCTGGGCAGCAGGCCAGGCCCCCTGTTGAGGGCATGTGAGAGGCAGCTGATCCTGATGTTTCTCTCGCACATCACACACTGATGCTTCTCTCCCTTTCTACCTCCCTTCCCCATTTTTAAAAATAAATAAATAAAATAATAAAAAACAAAATACAGGAGATAGTTAAGGTAATAAATTGCACCCTTAGAATCACAAAATCCCACTTTCAACTCCAAGTATGACCAAAACATTTCACAGACAAATCACTTCACTCCCATCAACTAAGTATCTGAATGTCCATGAAGTATAGAGTGCAGTATAACAAACCTAAACCTCAGTCCCTGCCCTCAAGGAGCTCATAATTCAACTGAGGGGGGTGTCCAGGCATCCGGGAAGAGGAAATCCCACCCTGAGCAAAGGACTGCAGAAGCTTCAGGACACAGCAGTGAGAGCCGCCACTGCAGAGCAGAGCAGGGACTTGCGCTTGTCCTCTCCTTTCCCGAGAGTAGACAGGGAGAGCACTGAACTCATAACAAGATGGCAATGTGTGAGTCAGCAAAGATATGTAGGACTGAAAGGAGGCTAAAGGGTGACCATAAGAAACAATATAAAGATTAGAAATTACTAGGGCTGGGCCCTGGCTGCTGTGGCTCCGTTGGCTGGGTGTCATTCCACAGAGTGCCAGGTGATTCCCAGTCAGGGCACATGCCTGGGTTTCGAATTCAGTCCCCTGTCTGGGTGAGGCTGAGAAACAATCAGTCCATGTTTCTCTCGCTCTCTCTCCCCCTTCCCCTCTCTCCAAAAACAACTAAATCTTTAAAAAAAAAAAATTATTATGACTGGGCTTAGATCCAGCAAACAGATAAAGGAGAAAATTAAGTGCTTAAGATTTAAGATTTACTTCCAAAGTATTTATAAAAGTTAATGAAAAATGACGGATATATGCTAACTTCTGGAAAAAAAGTTATAAAGATTTCTAGGTGAATTAAAAACTAACTATATACAACTTAAGCACTGTTGCTGACAAGCTTAAAATTTCAAGCCCAATGATAAGAAATAACCCCTTTGGTATTTGGACCACTCTTACCTTTAGGTGGTAATTGAGATAATTTCATTAGCACTGATGAACAACCCTGCTCTTTCATGTGCCACCCAGAAACACTTACAGTACATATCATTTGGCATGTAGATCCTACGCAAAATCACACTAAGACTGTCGTTAGAAGAGTAAAATACAAGGCAAGCGAAAAGAACCCGTGATCATGCTTACAAGAAAAAAAAGAATGGTCAAAATGTGTAACCTAGTTCCTAGACAAAAAAAAAAAAAAAAAAAAAAAGGCTAAGCTCTCAAAAGCCAAGCCCTTATTTCATTTATACCACCTATTATTTTTGTACATTAATAACATGTACTAGTTGTAATCACTGAACCACGTTGATACATTAACTAAAGTTCAGTTTATTCAGATTTTGTTAGTTTTTACCATGTCCTTTCTTCTGTTCCAAGATCCCATCAAAGACACCACATGGATTTTAGTTGTAGCATTTTAAAAAACTAGCTCCTGCTTCACTTCCAAGCAGATCTTCCTCTGAGTATATTCATTTCCCAAGGCCCTCGATCAGCACTCAAATTAAATCCCTTCATCTTGACAACTGTCATTTACTATAGAATGTGCATGGAAGCCTCTGAAAGTTTCTGGTAAGCATTGGGGGCAGGGCAATATCTATGGTGAATTCTTCAATATACCCTCTACTTCAAGGAGCTCTTTTCTGCTGTGAATGAGTTCTAATAATTTAATCACATCTGTAAGATAAAAAAGCCTTGCAGGAAAATGCAAAGTACTTCTAAGGCAGGAATTCAGTCTGGTACACTGCTTTATCTCCAGAACTTTGTATTATCTGATACTTACCAGAGGTGGAAGCAATGAAGTCACGGGACTAGCAACTGCTTTAGCATTGCGAATAACTTCCCTCACTAATATGGGCATTCATACTCAGAAAAAACTTTTTTGAATACACCAGAGGGTTCCATGTATTTACGTTTTTGAACTTAAATTTTTTCCCTATGCTTTATTTGTTTGTAGAGAAAGGAGAAGGGAGGGACAAAGGGAGGAAGAGAAACAGTGATTGGTTGCCTCTCTCACACCCCCAACCAGGGACCCAGCGGGCAATCCAGGCATGTGCCCTGACTGGGAACTGAACTGGTGACCTTTTGGTTCACAAGCTAGCACTCAATTCACTGAGCCACACTAGCCAGGGCAGGGTTCCATGTATTTAGACAACATCCTCAATTAGGTACACTTAAGTGTTTTTCAAAAAACTTTTTAGCTGTGACCAACACCAATAAATACACTTAACAATGCATATATATATATATATATGCCTGCACATTAACTATACAAATAAAAGCTTGCCCAATAGCACTAACTCAGTAAAACATACTGAGTTAGTGTATATTTGCATTTCTTCTTCAAAAATGCTTGTCAGGGCCCAGTAATTATTTCCATCATCTATCAAGAGGACACAACAGGCAGCCCGTGAGCCTTGTTTTAGGTGAACAGTGAACACCAGGAGGGCTTTTGGTTTACATGCTCTTTCAGGGAATTTTTCTTACTAGGTGAAAGGCATTTATTGTAATATATTAAAGTTTTAGATTCCCACACATTAATGAAAACAAATAAATGAGTAATCAATTTACTTCATATGGGTTACTCAATCCAAAAGTCCCAGATTTTCCAAAGGAAATAAAATCTTAAATCTCAGATCTATTTACTGGTCCTCAGAGAATACTGCCACAAAAAAACACTAGTGTTAAAGCTATGGTATAAACTATTTCTATGGATTAGTTCTGAACTTTACAGGCCAAGAGTTCTTTCTTTCCCTAAGTTAGAATGCTTATTATTTGATTTGACATTCCACAAACCAGCTGCAATTAATTTTAAATGAAACTTCAGTTTTGTATTTCATATGATCAACAAATAAATTACAACTCTACAATTTATATTTTAAAATCTTCTATTTAGATAACTACAAAATGGTATATAAAAAGACTAACATTTAAAATCTAGAGTTCAAGGCATTCAGTGAGAGCCTTTTTTCTTTTTTAATTTATTGATTTGAGAGAAGGAGAGAACTGGAGAGAGAGACATCGATCTGTTGTTCCACTTACTTATGCACTCATTAGTTGACTCTTGTACATGACCTGACTGGGGATCGAACCTGCAACCTTAGCTTATCGCAGAGCCTTTTCTTCATGTAACATTTGAAAAACCAAAATTCTTAAGTTACTAGTATAAAAAAAGTATTAAAATAGTTAACACTAATAATTATGTATGCCAATATCAAATTTATTTTAGTTTATACTTACTTCACACATAATTACAAGAATTTAATGTATTAAAAGTACCTGGAAAAAAAGCTATACATACTCCCCCTACAAACAAATAGCTAAGAAAACTAGAGGAACCTACCAATTAAGATATTTGGAAGGGAGAAAAATCAAATGCAATGTACAAATCCTGTCTGGTCCTGACCCAAAAAGATCAGCTGCATATCCGAATATATGAGCTAAGCCCTGATCAGTGTGGCTCGGTTGGTTGGGTATCATCCTTCAGACAAAGGGTTGCCGGTTAGGTCCCCAGATGAGGCGTGTATGAGACGCATGTTTCTCTCCCTCTCTTCCCCCCACTTTAATAAATAAAAAAAGTCTTTTGAAAACATAGGCTATCAGAGAAATCTAAATATTTGCTAGTCGGCTGTATTAAGTTTTCGTATGTGATACTGTAGTCATTTTTAGAGCTTATTTAATTTAATTATTTAACTTATTTTAGAGGAGGAAGGGGAGGAGAAAGCGAGGGAGAGCAATATCCACAAGAGAAACAGGGACCAGTTGCCTTTTGTATGCCCTCTGACCAGGGGCACACGCCCACACCTGGAATTGAATTGGCAACCTTTTGCTTTGCAGGATGACGGTCAACCAACTGAGTCACACTGGTTAGAACACCGAACTGAATTATTACTCATGGTTCACTTGCAGTATTTAAAGGAGAGGGGGAAAAAAGCCAGGTTCAATAAAGAATGCCCTTAATAAAGCAGTAAAAATTATTAATTTTATTGAATTGTGACACATTTTTATATATAATATATGAAATAGGGACAAAGCACTTCTGCTTATAGAAGTACAATGGTTATCTCGAGGAAAAGCCCTCATGTAAATGAGTTACAAGCTGAACTAGCTATTCTTTTTATGAAACTACATTTTAATCTGCGAGAACTGACAATCTGGACATTCCGATATGGATATTTGGCAGACATTTTCTTGAAGTTAGCATGGTCTTGGCCAGGTAGCTCAGCTGGTTAGAGCATTGTCCCCATATGCCAGGGTTGCAGGTTCACCCGCTGCTCAGGGCACATACAAAGAGCAACCAATGAAAATGCATAAACGGGTGGAACCACAGATCAATCATTCCCCCCCACCAAATAAAATAAACAAATAGAGAGAGCCTGTCACTTCAAGGGAAACAACTGTAACAGTACCTGTAGCCGATGATAAAATGCAGGCTTCTGCCCTGGCTGGTATAGCTCAGTGGGTTGAGCGCGGGCCTGAGAACCAAAGAATTGTGGTTCGATTTCCAGTCAGGGCATATGCCCAGGCCAGTCAGGGGATTCACAAAAAGCAACCATACATTGATATTTCTCTTCCTCTCTCCTTCCCTTCCCCTCTAAAGATAAATAAATAAAGTCTTAAAAAAAAAAAGGAATTGATGGTGATAGTAATAAACATGATTTTTGATACTGTGTAATGAAATGTGCCAACATTTGGGAGATCTGCATAACTCAGTCTATTGATATCTCCCAAATGAGCACTGTGTATAATGTCATTCAAAATATTAAGACAGACTGAAGGATTTTAATGCAACAGTATGAAAAGTCTATTGATAAAGTTTCAGATTATCAACTAATCTTTATGTAAACTACCACTTGTTGAGTTTTGGTATAATACAATAGCAAATCAGAATATCCACAATTACTCGAAAAGGCTATTAAAATACTCCCTTTTCCAACTACTTATCTGTGCAAGGCTGCAGAGTACAGCATGTACCTCTCTGTTCATACACCTATGTCAACCAACACCTATCTCAGAAGCAGGTACGAGAAACCCGGCTGTTTTCTATTAAGCCAGATATTCAAAAGACTCCAAAAATGCAACTGATTAATCACAGAAGAATGTGTGCAGAACAAGAGACAAGGACATCTCCATCTAGTCTATACTGGAGTAAAATGCTTAACTGGAGGTGTCATATTTTCAGCGGAGTATCAACATGTTAGAATACATCCAAAGGACCCATCAAAAAGAAACTGAGAAACTGTGGCATGGGGAAAACTCAGAAGAACCCCGGACGCTCAATTTGAAAAGCCGACTTTGATGAAAAGGTCAAGAGGCAGGGCAGGCCTCCAGCCCCACTCTCCCTTCGGTTTCTCAGGGGAAGCTGAAACACAGGAAGATGGAATCTGATTTTGGACGGACCACCCCCACCCCCTGCAAACATCCTGCTTCAGATGTTCTAAAGTTCTGGGAAGACCAAAATTATGTCAAGTCTTCCCAGGATACTGTTAATTTCAAACAGAAATATGAATTTAAAAAATATGCTAAAAAACTTTTGAGAAATCTCAGAGGCATTTATACTAAACATTCCAACCATAAATTCTGTAACAAACCAAGCAGGATCTCATAGCGAAATGGTAGCGCATCTGACTCCAAATTCTGTAACAAACCACTCATTTCAAAGAATGAATTAAGCCCTGGCTGGTATAGCTCAGTAGATTGAGCACGGGCCTGTGAAGGAAAGAGTTGCTGGTTCGATTCCCAGTCAGGGCACATGCCTGGGTTGCAGGCCAGGTCCCCAGTAGGGGACCCACGAGAGGCAACACATTGATGTTTCTCTCCCACTCTTTCTCCTTCCCTTCCCCTCTCTCTAAAAATAAATAAATAAAATATGTAAAAAAGAAAAGACTGACTTAAAAAAAAGAATGAATTACTTAGTACTCATTTTAGAATACTTATGAACAGATTTCTCTTACTTGGATTTAAAAACAGAGCCAGTTAAGCAACCCCCCCCCACTAACCACAAAGGAAATATTTTAAGAATTAAAAAAAATAAACCTGTAGCTACCAATATTTAAGCATATTTGTATACTAGACACTATGCTGTGCACTTCAGATATATCTCATTTAATATTCCTAACAGCCCTATAGAGAAGTTTCTATCTCACACGTGGGGGAAACGAGGCTCAGAGAGGTGAGGGACCTCCCTCCCGCTAATACATGGCTGAACTGACACTCAAGCTCTGGTCTGCCTGATTCTGAAGTAGAGCTTTCGTCTGAACTGTCTCCCAGATACTTCTTGATAACACCAAGTATTTGTAATTGTAACACTTTCCATAGAGGGTAATTTGGAATCAGGCACTAGGAGACTGGGGAGTGAAGAGAAGGGTAACAATAAACCCAAATAACTTGCCATTTGAACGGTAAACAGAATTTTAAAATAAGCTTTTCAATACCTTTATAGATCTTGGTGTCAGTGAAAATAGCTACTGTTACTATATACCGATTTTCTTCAAGTTTTAAGTTAAAATATGCTTAAAAATTTAGAGATGCCAAGCTTAAGTCCTACAAGACTCACAAGTTTACAATTCTAACCCCCTTAATTGGAAACTCCTTAGTTGGGAACTGATAAAGAATATTTTAAGTTTGGTAGTTTAATCAATTTTTAGCAGGTACCATTCCAGCAACCTCAATTCTTCTTTCTTAACCTTCACTCTAGGACATTTTTTCTCATTACTTTTGAGAGACGGGATTTACGGCAGGGGGGGGGGGCGCGCGGGGAGATGGAGCGGAAACAGAGAAACATTGCCTTCTTGTACCTGCCCCACCTGGGGATTGAACCTGCAACCTGAATATGTGTCCTGACCTGGAATTGAACCCGCAACCCTGTGGTCTACTGGACGACGATGTTCCAACCAAGCCACGCTGGCTGGGGCAGCAACCTCAGTTCTTTCTAACTTCAAGTTCCAACCCAATTTTCAGGATTGATAGTTTTAGGTTAAACACTCAAAAGGCTTTATTGCAGTCAAGAATGTAAAATCAGTATTACTCTCCATTTTACTGACAATGGCAAATGAAAAACTGGAACCTCAGAACAAATTAGCAAATGTAACAAAACACATTCAAGTTCTGGTATAATCAACTCTTGATAATTTGGAATTTTGTTTTGTTTTCCTTTTTGAGGTCTCTGGTTCTCTGCTTGGCTGCTGGGGACATGCCTCTCTATAGGCTGGGAAAATAAAGCAAGTCAGTATTGCTTCCCCATAACTGCACTGGTTATTACATATGGCTATAAAATAAACTTATGGGGAATGAGTAATTATAAAAACCAAGTTTTTAGATTATGACTGTACAGTTCAAAGCTGAATTCTTTTTACCTGTGACCCAAGTGGTTTAGAGTTGAGGCATCTTATCTAGCTAAGCTGTTTTAGGCTAGAGGGAAGGCGCCTTACAAAAGTACCAAAGAAAGCGACATTAAGACTGGCTTTCTATGTGGTATAATCTTCTATAATGCTTAAGCATTGTATCCAAACACAAGCAAATAGCACCAAGACATTTTGGTGTGAATATACTTCAAATAACAAGTAAAATCATCATAACTGAGTATCCAGTCAACTATTCTACCACCTTGCTAAATTCCAGAGATCACAATAACATAAAATAGTTACTGACTCCTGGGAAGAGGAAAGCTTCGGCACAGACCACAACATACTTCAAGTCTGGTCTGCTTTGAAGTTTTGGGACCCACTCCAGACACTATCTGAATGAACACACAAATTCACCAGTAGGTTTTTAAGAACCTGAGCAGTATTTCCTATTTACTTTTACATGAATAGGAAGTCAAATGGAAAATTTCAAGGTCAGATGTAGATGTTTAACAGTAAAGGGACTTTTTATTAGGAAGCTCATAAAATGCTACAGTGATACAGAGTGCTAGCTACTGTTCCCTCCTACCAGTTTTGGGAGCATACCTGAGCAAATGGCTAACATTTTTCATTTGTCTTTTGATATCTGAAATAGTATCTTAAGAGAATTTTACTTTTGACCACTTTAAGTCACTCCAACTGTCAAAATTGACATTCACTAAAAGTCTAACTTGAACACCTCGAGTCACCAGAAAAGCAGAAAAGCTGGAAAATCTGAAAAGTTAGAATTAAAAAAAAAAAAAAAAAACCCAGGATAATGACTCACAGTAGTCCCAAACCAACTAGAAATCCTTGGATCTGCCTTACATTGAACCGCTATGTTTTAGGAGTAGGTTCACTGGGTACTTCTAAATGAATGGAGAGAAAAAAATCCTAGTTATTAAACTTCAAGTACAAATCTGATCTCTAGAAACCTACCCCAGAGGCAACATTATTTCACGTCATCCAACATCTATTTCTTTTTTATTAGCAAATAAAATATTCTTTGAAATAACAGGTGGCTCCACTTCCACGTTATATAGTGTAATGAATGATATTGGGTACACTCCCAAACCCAAACAAGCCTCTGAGCCATTCCCAAACCAGGGCATTAAAAGATCATTCTTCACCAAACAAAGATACTTTTGGGATTGAAACCCAGGAGACTGGACACCTCAGTAGGTAACGATTGTGGTGTTATCCTGGGAAAGTAATCTTTTTGTAAAAGCTCACAAAGGCCAAGTGTGTCCTTGACAAATAGCAAGATGTTTATAGCCTATCTTCTAAATTCTGTATGAGGTACTAGTATTTTAAAAAAGTAATCCAGTGCAGGTTCTTGGAATTAAACACCATAAGCTTTTTAGTCACTAGTCAAAGTTTTTTCTTTTCAACAGGGCACCTCAATTATATAGTCTGTATATGGCCGGAATCAGAACGAGAAACTAGGAGAAATAAAATATTCTGCCAGCAAGCACGTAGCATCTTGTCAATAACGCACTCTACCTCAAGAAAGAAGAAAAAACCCTTTGATGTATTTGTTTTGGTTGGTCTCCCCACTTCCGACGTATACCGGACCATTCCCGGGCTCCAGTCACCAAATCCCTGCCTCACACATTAGGGGAAGTGGATCGTCCCTCTCCCGGCCTCCCGACCTTACCCAGTCGGCTGGCCTCCGGGCGAAAACAGTCAGGGCGCCCGCTGCGCAAGCAAACAGGAGGGTCGAAGCGGGGATCGGGCCCCAACCCAAGCGGGGCAGGCCGTGGCCCCGACCCCAGGCTGCAGCAGAGACCCATGCTGGCTCTGCCATACTGGGGGATGGGGTTGGAAGCGGGAGCTCGTCTTTCCGGGCGCTCTGTGCTGCTACCGCCTGGCTTTGAAGCTGAGAAAGGGGGAAGACGAAACGTCGTCTTCGGCAGAGCCAGGGATCCGCCCTGCGAGCAAGACCCCAGGAGCCTAACTGCCCCCTCCCCGAGCGCGCCATTTCCAGGCCCCAGCCCTCCAGGCGCCTATTCCAGGCCTCTGCCGACCCAGCCCAGACCCTACCTCTCGCCGCCCTGGGTTCAGAACGGGGAGGACGCCGCCCTGGGGTCCCGGACTCCGCCCGTCCCCGGCACCCGGCTAAAGTCCGTGCACGGCCGCCTCACCCTCTGCCGCCGCCGAAGCTGCTGTAGGCCCGATCGTCGTAGGTATCGAAGTCCGCCATTTGCCGTCTCCGCTCCGAGAGGAACCAGGGTGAGCGAGGAAGGACCCCGCAATATAACTCCCCCCTCCTCGCTGCCGGGGCTGTCCGCAGCGACGCCTGATCGCAAATTGCAGGCACGCACGCGCGCGCGCGCGCACGTACGCCGCGCCGCGCCCTGCCTGGGCCGTCGGGCTGCTTTGGGTCCGGCGACCTCTGCGGCCCACGTGTAGCCGCGGCGTGTTTGCTCCGCGCTTGGCCTCGCGTCCCCGCCCATTGTGTGCTAGCTCTGCGGCTTCACCGGCAGCCGCTTCTTGCCCCTGCCCCGCCCGTGGCGCGAGCCTTGCCTCCCTCGGGGACCGCCGGTGGCTCCATCTGCACCCTTTGAAGGCCGCTTGCCCTGCTGGCCTTGGACCCTGCGCCAGGCCTGCAGCGCTTTCTGCTTTCGCCTAGCTTTTCCTATTCCGGGACTGGCGGGACCTGGAATCCTGCTCAGCTTCGCCCCTCTCCAAAACCCTCTTCCGAGCCAAGGGGTTGCGGGCTGACACCAAAGGGCCACCTCCTCCAGTTTGAGACTCCAGAGCCAGGCTCTCGCTGAGAATACACTGGGGCGAAGGGCCCTGAAGGGGTGAGATTGGGGTCAGATCCGAGCTTGTGAGGAGATGGGAATGCAGATATGAATGGCTTTCCAGGGTCTGATCCAGGCCCTGGGTATTGGAGTTGTGGGTAGGGGTGGGGGGTGAGATTAAAGTGTAGGTTGTCATTGAATTGGCAAAACAGTTGGTGTATCTTGCTTTTGCAGAGTCGCTGATGATATGAACGTTGTAATACATCACAGAAAAAATGGCTAATTTCTCTATTACATAAAGACCTCCTAAAAAGAATTTAAGACCATCCAGTATTTTAAAAAAATGGTCAAAAGGAATAGACAGTTGAAAGAAAAGGAAAAAATATATGGAGTACCCAACCTCATTCATTATAAGTATCAGCTTGGCAAAACTTAGATGATTCACTATGAAGGTGATAGTGTGGGTGAACGGCACTCTAATGTTGGACACTATACATTTATAGAGGGCAATTTGGAAACAACTATCAAAAACAAAAGCTCAAAAACCTTTTGACTCTGTAATTTCATTTGTGGAAATCAATTCACTGCATTATTTGTAACTGCTGAAGTCTGGAACCACCAAATGATCTTTGATGGGAGACTACTTAGATTATGATACACCATACAGTGGGATTCTTGATGAAACCGAAAAAGTCAGCGTGCTTGCTGCTTCCTACACAGACCCAAAAAGCAGAGACAGGGATTGAATCTTTATGGGCGCTTTATTCAGATGGCGATATGAGAAGATGGTGGGTTTGTGTCCTAACAGGCCATCTTAAATTTCATTTTAAACCGATCCTTTTTATAAGGAGAAGAAAAGTGTAGGTAAGGGGTTCGGAATTCAGAGAAAAAGTTAATCAGGTAAAAAACAGCATTCTTTTATCTGTGTCCTGGGCGGCGGACGTCCAACCCTGGAGCAGAATGGCTCAGATACCGTCTTCATTCCTTGCAGTCTTCCTGAGGCACAAAGGTGGAACTGTTTATGGTCTCCCGGAGTCAGGGTGGGTCACACTTTCAGTTGACAAAACAATAGCTTTTTATGTACATCGATTACTAAGTTTATTAGCTATTACCTGAAACTAAAATTTTTCCAAATTTTGAGTCCCCCCATCATAGATAGTCATCAAAAAAATACAGGGTGGGCCCTGGCTGGGTGACTCAGTTGGAGCGTCATCCTGTACACCAAAAGGTTTGGGCTTCCGTCTCCAGTCAGGCCATGTACCTAGGGTGCGGGTTTGATGTCCAAAATTGGGCAGGAGTACTGGAGGCAACCAATCCATGTCTCTCAAATCAATAAGCATATCGGTGGACAAAGATAAAAAAAATTCCTCTAAATACTCATATGGCCACATCCTACAAGTTTAATGTGTAGTGTTCATTTCTTCTTTGATCAGTAAATACTCGGAATCTGTTTTAAAGTTTCAGCTGTATGGGGACTTGATTATGCTTTCTGTCATTGATTTCTCATTTTATTGTATTATGGTCAGATGATACAGTATGTATGATATTAATTTTTTGGTGTTTATTAAGGCTTGTTTCTGACTTCGATGGTCAGTTTTTGAAAATGTTGCATGTATATTCTCTAATTATTGATTCTGGAGTTTTATGAAGGTAGTTTAAATCTATGTCACAATAATTTTTGTCTGATCTAGCTCTCACTTAGTGGGAGAAGTATATTAAAATCTTTCACTACGCTTGTGGATTTGTCCATTTATCCTTGTAATTCTGTAATTTTTGCATTGTATATTTGGAGACTAAATTGTTACATGCATACAAGTTTGAATTACTTTATTTTAGTCAACCAATCCTTTCAACATTATATAGTAGTGTTTTTTTATTTTTGCTTTAAAGTCTACATATGTTCATAACATATAAGACACACATGCTCAACAGCTTCCTTTTGCCTAGTTAATTTTTTTCCTTATTACTTTACATTTAGCCTTTCTGAATCTTTATATTTTTATTTTTTTTAAAGATTTTACTGCCCTGGCTGGTGTAGCTCAGTGGATTGAACACAGGCCTGTGAACCAAACAACCACCTTTTGATTCCCAACCAGGGCACATGTCTGGGTTGCAGGCCAGTTCCCAGCAGGGGATGCACAAGAGGCAACCATACATCGATATTTCTCTCCCTCTCTCCTTCACTTCCCCTCTAAGTATAAATATATTTTTAAAAAAATTTTACTTATTTATTTTTAGACAGAGGGGAGGGTGGGAGAAAGAGAGGGAGAGAAAGATCAATGTGTGGTTGTCTCTCATCCTCCCCCTACGGGGGGCCTGGCCAGCAACCCAGGCATGTGCCCGGACTGGGAATCGAACCATTGACCCTTTGGTTCTCAGCCTGGCACTCAATGCATTGAGCCACACCAGCCACGTCTGAATCTTTATATTTTTAGGTTGGCCTCCTAAGAATAGCATGTGGTTAAATTATAATTAATAGCAAACAATCAGATTATGTTTACCCTTCAATTGGCTAGTCCATTTTCATTTATTGTGATTACTGATATATTTAGATTATTTATGTCACCCTCTTTTGTGCTTTCTATATACTTAACTTTTTCTTTGATTGCCTTTCTATGATTTTATCTTCCATTACATTGATCAAAATTTTTATTCTTTCCCCAGCTTTCCTTATAATTTTGTTTCAAGTATTTTAGAAATTAGAAGTTGTTCAATTTCCAGCATGCATATTTGATTTAAAAAGTCTAAAATTAACCCCAAACAAAACAAGGACCCTAGCACTCTTTAATAACACTCTTGCCATCTGTAGTAAGTTGAATAACGGCCCCAAAAGATATGTAAAGATGGAGGCAGAAACAGTCATGATGCAGCTGCAGCTGGCAGCTGCAAGCCCAGGAGTGCCAGCAGCGCCCAGAAGCTAGAGGAGAGGCATGGAACGGATTCTCCCTCAGAACCTCTGGAAGGAAGCCACACTGGTGACAGCTGGATTTCCGGCCTCCAGAACTGTGAGAGGGTAAATTTCTGTTTTAGGCCACCCGGTTTGTGGCAGTTTGCTAGCACAGACCTGAAAAAGCAAATACAACATCCTACAAGTTATTGATTTCCAGTATTTTATTTTTAACACTAAAATTAGACTTTTTAAAAGTCCATGCTTATTAGATTTATCCACATACATACTAATGTCTTTTTTGTCTTCACTTCTTGCAACCTACCCCTTCATTCCGAATTCCAGTTCTTCCTGGAATACGTACTTTACAATTCTTTAGAAAGGTTTTATGAGAAATAAAGTCTCTTGGTCTTTTCTGATTTTTTTTTTACTTTTATTATTGAAGGATAATTAAGCTAGGTATAGATTTTACATTTGGGAGTTATTTTCCCATAAAATTTAATGATGTTATTCTGTTTTTTTTGTCTTCTGTTGTTGCTATTCCTATTCCTTCTGTTGTTCCTATTCCTTCTGTTGTTCCTATTGTCAATCTTGTCAAATAATTAGCATTTTTTTCTATGGTAGCTTCAAACATTTTTGCCATTGGCCTTTATTCTGCACATTCACCATGGTGGTTCTAAGTGTAGACTTCTGTTTCTAAGCATGGGAGGGTTTGTGCTTCTTGCGTCTTGTTAATTCTGGAAATTTATTAATTGTTCTCTCTTTAAATATTGCCTTGGACCCGTTTTTTCATTCTCCTGGTAGACTCCTATTAGAAGTGTGCCATCCTTTGTTATTCTCTCCTCTACGTCTCCTAACTTCTGCATTTCTCCTCTTTTTAGCTTTTTGTGAATTCTGGGCTCAGATAGTGTGTTCCTCGGACATGTCTTCCAGTTCACTAATTTTCATTTCAGGTACATTTTACCTGATAAGTAACATTTCCTTTTTGAAACTGTTGCATTGAGTGCACTTTTCATTTTTAAGTTTTATTTGGTTCTTTTACAAACTCACCCCATATAAAGTCTTACTCTGTACATTTCTGATCCTAATATTTTTCTGATCCTAATATTTTTTCTTTAATCATTTGTTAAATCATATTATTGCGTTACAACGTACATCCTGAAAAGTGTACAAATTATGGGTGTATACCTCACTCAGTTTTCAAAGACTGAAAAAACCCCTTGTAACCAGCACCTAGGTCAGGACAGAGAACATTCCAGCGCCCGCCCCCTAAAGCCTCCCCAGTGCCTCCCAGTTACTCCTTCCTTCCAAAGGCAATCACTCTTTTAAGACATTTTGTGTTCTCTTTCAGATTGCTGTATATTCTGGAGATCACCTGTTGTGTCTCCTGAGTTCCAATCCTAGAGGATTGTAAGTTCAACCTTAGGGTGGCTGAGTCTTAATTATTTTTTTACCTCGGATACAATCTGTTGCAACCTTGGATCCTGGGAGCATGGCTTCAGGCTTTTCCCCATTCCCCCGGGTATCACTGGACTGGACGCCAGTGTATCGGCTGGAAGTAAATTGACATCCCAAACCATGTCATGCTGGGTTGGGAGTTTTGGGTTCTCAGCCTGAAACAGACAGGCTTGCTTGTCACCTCCTTGTAGATGGGCACATTTTCTCAAGCTTGCCCTTACTGAGAGTTGTGGCTTTACAAGGGTCCAGCTTTATGCGGAGATCTCAAGTCCACTCTGACCTTAGGTGTACCCCAAGGCTGTGTCCTGTCCCCACATGGGCTCTAAGCGTAAGTCCCTGCTGCTCACTCTACCCTCATCCCAAGGCAGACTCAGGGTGAGCTCATTAGCTGTCATCTGCAGGGGTTGGTCCCATCTTGTTTCTAATAAATTCTGTGCATTTTAAATAAATTCTGTGCATTTTAAATAAATTCTGTTCTGTTTCATTGGTCACTTTAAAGAGTATGTGATGAGAAAATATTTAGGTTACTTAATTTGCAAAGTCAGAAATACCTGAGCTATTTAATACTTGAAATGTGGCTGTGGGACTGATTTTTAAATTTTATTTCATTTTAATTAATTGGCATTGAAATTTAAATAGCCATCCGTGGTTACTGGCTCCCATATGGGACAGTGAAGCCTTAGAGAAGGAGGAGCTGACCATGGCTCCACAGCCTTGGGAGTCTCAGGTCAGACTAATTCCAGGGCATGGACAACCTACATTCCAACCTTGGTCTGGTCCAGGTCTCTGACGACCTTGGTGGAGGTCAAGTGGGAAGCATGTTGGCTGGCCTAGATTCCATTCTGTAGATTTGGACCCAGCAGTGTGTGATGAATTGGGTCAATCAGCCTGGAGGACAGGCCCTAGCGGGGTGTGTCAGGGATGTGCATTAGGCCTCACCTCTTTGGCTGCTTGGGGCATGGCACCGAGTTGTGAAGGAGCAGGGACTCCTTGAGTGGTCGTGAGGAGTCAGGACTCGGATGGTTTGTCTATTTTGCCCTTTATTTATTTTTTAAAATTATATTTTATTGATTATGCTATTACAGTCGTCCCAGGCTTTTTCCCCTTTTGCCCCCCTCTACCCAGCACAACCAACTCCCTCAGGCAATCCTCACCCCTTTGTTCATGTCTGTGGGTCATGTGTATAAGTTCTTTGGCTGCTCCATTTCCTATACTGTGTTTTATATCCCCATGGCTGTTCTGTAACTACCTATTTGTACTTCTTACCCCCTCACCTCTCCACCCGTTCCCCTACAACCCTCTCCCCTCTGGCAACCATCAAAACGCTCTCTGTATCCATGAGTCTGTCTCTGTTCTTATTTGCTTAGTTTGTTTTTTAGATTCAGTTGTTGACAGATCTGTATTTATTGCCATTTTATTGTTCATAGTTTTGATCTTTTTCTTAAATAAGTCCCTTTAACAGTTCATATAATAATAGTTTGGTGTTGATGAACTCCTTTAGTTTTTCCTTGTCTGAGAAGCTCTTTATCTGCCCTTGGATTCTAAATGATAGGTTTGCTGGGTAGAGCAATCTTGGCTGTAGGTCTCTGCTTTTCATGACTTTGAAAATTGCTTGCCAGTCACTTCTAGCCTGCAAAGTTCCTTTTGAGAAAACAGCTGACAGTCTGATGGGAACTCCCCTATAGGTAACTAACTGCTTTTCTCTTGCTGCTTTTAAGTTCTCGCCTTATCTTTAACCTTTGGCATTTTAATTATGATGTGTCTTGCAGTGGGCCTGTTTGCATCCATCTTGTTTGGGGTTCTCTGTGCTTCCTGGACTTGCATGTCTATTTCCTTCACTAAATTCGGGAAATTTTCTTTCATTATTTTTTCAAATAGATTTCCAATTTCTTGCTCCTCTTCTCCTTCTGGTGACCCTATAATGTGAATATGGGAACATTTGAAGTTGTCCTGGAAGCTGTTTACAGTATCTTTATTTTTTTGGATTCTTTTTTCTTCTTGTTCTGATTGGTTGTTTTTTGCTTCTTGATATTCCAAATCATTGATTTGATTCTCAGCTTCATCCACTCTACTGTTGTTTCCTTGTAAATTGTTCTTTATTTCAATTAGTGCATCCTTCATTTTTGACTGGACCTTTTTTATGCTGTTGAGGTCTTCATTAAGTTCCTTGAGCATCATTATAAGCAGTGTTTTGAACTCTGCATCTGATAGATTGCTTATCTCCATTTTATTTAATTCTTTTTCTGGAGTTTTGATGTTCTTTCATTTTTTTGTCTCCTCATTTTGGCAGCTTCCCCATGTTTGTTTCTGTGTATTAGGTAACTGAGCTGCTGTGACTCTGTGTCTTGGCAGTGTGGCCTAATGTAGTAGGTGTCCTGTAGGGTTCAGTGGCACAGACTCTACTTATTACCCAAGCTGGGTACTTGAGGTGCACCCTCTGTGTTGGCTGAGTACACCCTTCTTATATAGTTGAGCCTTGATTGATATTTGCAGGTCAATGGGAGGGATTTACCTAGGCCAGTGAGCTGCAAGGATTGGTTCTGACCACTGACCACTAACTTCCACCCTTCATGGAGGATCAGCTGTGCAGGGGCAGGGTGGTGGTGCTCCGACATAATCTGTAGCTGCCCACTGGTTACACAGGCGCTGGGGTTCCCTGGGTGGTGCAGGCCAAGTCCAGCCCTTACCTGTGTTCTGCTGTAATTACAGTGGAGCTGTAACGAGGGGTCTGGCTCTAAACTCAAACTGGTGAACCTCTAACAGAGGAATGGACAGCAGTGCTACTAAGAAACTCTCCTGCCAGCTTTCCGAGGGCACCGAGGGTGGGAGCTGGGATTTGTTCCCGGCATGATCTTATGTGTAAACATTAGCCATAGCTCCTGATATAGTCCTAGACAATCAGACACATCAGTGCTGTGGACAAGAAAGGGATGCTGTGACAATTCTAACTGAAAGTAACCTCACAGGGTGATCTGATTATAAATTCTCAACTGGGCAGGTTACGGTGGTAGTCACTGCCCTGGGCCTGTAACTTCTTTAGGAAAAGGTTTTTAAGCAAACCCTGTCTGTCGTTCTTGTGCACGGAGGTTAACATGCCTTCAAAATGCCAGAGTAAGCCTTTTTTCTAGACCACCTGTCAGGAAGCATTTGAGATCTTGAGTATGCTCAGATTGAGGCATGTGTCTCAGTATGGGTCAAATTCATAAAAATTCCCTACAGGTTTAGACATTTCTTACATTGTCAACTGTGCAAATGTTTTAGGCTCAGTCATTCCCAGCTTCTCTGGAATACTGGTGGAAATGCGCCTCCTTTGTAAGGTATCATGGAGACCCACATTCATGGGAATTCGATGACTCTGAGGCTACAGGTGTCGCCACACTTGGTTGGAAGTCACCATCTGGTCCAGCCTAACTACCAGCCCCATCCCCAGCCTCTCCACCACACTGCATCCTCCTACAGTGCTGGACTCCTAGTGGTTCTGAGATACTCCAAGTCCATGTTCACATCTGTGTGTTCACACACTGTTCCCAGAATGGCCCTGCCCCTCTCCCTGTCTGTCCTCACTGCTCCCACATGTCCACCAGGCAAACACCTGCTCCTTCTGTATGCCTATTGCAAATGCCACCTCCTCCAGGGAGCTCCTCACAGCATTGGTTTTACAACACTGTCTGTTAGCACGTTTGCCTCACCGCTGCACTGTGGGTCCTACAGTCAGAGGGCAACATGGGATTCATTTTTATCCCCCTCATCTTGGCAACTGGGTGTGCAACATATTTGCCAAATAAATGGAGTTTTGAAAATGCTTCGTAGCATTATTTCAGGAAAAGTGAGACCTGGCTTTAAACGGTGTTAATGTGAAGTTTGTAGTCATCCATAAAGTCATTTCTCATTCTGAGATTCAGTGAGTTTTGCTTTTCAAAAAGCAAATGCCAGCCATCTTCAAAGTAATAGACATCGACTGGATTTCATCTTGTCAGCATCACTGTTTATCACATTCACGCATCTACCATGTGAGGACATAGGATCCAGGCTCAGGCAGTCATAGTACCCATCTTCCTGGGGACAATGATTGGTCCAAGGAGTGTGCACATGACCCAACAGGTCAATCAGTAGCCTTCCCTGGACTGATGCACCTTTGCAGGGAGACAAACCCCCCTCGCTGGGTTGCTAAACTGGGATTGCTATGCAAATCACTGGCTTTGATTTGGGTTTTGTTTTGTTTTTCTTGAGCCAGTTTGAGTTGCTTTCTATCAAGAGACCATAAGAGTTCAACTAACACAGGCTAGATCAAGTAAAATGTATGCTCCTGGGACTGGCGTGGGAGGCTGTCAGCTCTGAGCAGTACAATTTAGAGTTAGATAAATGAAATGATACTCCTTCTCTGTACATTGAAAGGTTTGGAAACCATATCCTATATGTAAATAGAGGGTGACCCGGGGATTTTTAGAAGAGAAAGCTGAAGCTCAAGACAGTTTAGATTTACCATCTAAACATTGAGAGAAGTGAACTAGGATAATGGCTGAAAGATAAGAGTAAGGGCGGAGCAGTGATCAGAGCCGCCTGAAATCAGAGGGGCTGCCTTGTGAGTCAGCGAGGTCTCCATCGTTGGAGCTATTCCAACAGATGTGCGGTATGGCTCAAGAATTCTGATGAGGCAATTCTTGTGTTGGTTGCAGCAATAATCCCCATAGGGAAAGTGTTGCTCTTTCCAATGGGAAATGAGTGGGGACTTTAAAAAAAATTTCTCTATGACTAGGGAATGCGATTGGCATTTAATGAATCCACTTCTTTGGACCAATGCACACAGTAAACATTACCTAAAATGCTACGAGTGCCTGTATTTAGAAACACTGGGGAGAAAGGGTTAATTTGAAGAGTAGTTTTATTTTAGTAATGGGACAAATTTTATACAGAATCCTAAAACAATTCCACTTTCACTATATTCACACTCATGGGAAATGACATGTATACAAGATTATTTCAGCAAGAAAGTTGGAAGTAATTTAAATACCTACAAATTATGGTTCATCCACACAGCAGTTTACTGTGCAGCCCTAAAAGCAAATGAGGCATCTACTCATAGGTACCTATTTATCAGAAATAATAAACAGAATTTTATT
>PVKM010008275.1:5918-39440 GCA_004027735.1 Carollia perspicillata
TACCAGCCAGGGCTATGCTTATATTTTGACCTTTTGGTCCTGATTATCTTTTTAATCCTCACCCGAGGATATGTTTAGTGATTAGAGAGAGACATGAATGTGAGAAATATCAATTGGTTGCCTCCTGTATGCACCCTAACCAGAGATCAAGCAAACTTTTGGTATATGGGATGATGCTCTAAGCCACTGAGCCACCTGGCTAGGGCAGCCCTCATTATCTTTTTGAAAATTAAGCAGTCTATACCCTTTCAGTCTAATAATTACAGGTGACATTTATTGAGTGCTTGCTTGGTGACAGTGTGCTAAGTATGTAGATTTTCTCTTCATTTAATCCTTTATTCTTTTCATTTAATCCTTACAAGCCCTAGAGGTGAGTACTAAAGTTCTTACTAACGATGAAACTGAAGCTCAGTAATATTAAGTGATTGTCCAAGGTCACACAGCTAGTGTTAGCAGAGCTGGGATTTGAACTAGAGCCCACTGTGTTGTGCTGATCTCACTGCACAGCATAAAGGGTATTTTATGTTTCTAGGAGGCCTCTTGTATTGATAAATGAAGTGATTGTGGTTCTGATGACCCTTCAGTAGAGGTTAGTGGAGAAACGGACCTCAGGCACTAGATAACTTCCCATTCCTTTTACTTATCTGATTTCTGTGAGCCATCCATTTATTCTTATTAGTATATAATTTATGAGACAGGAAATGCTGTGCTCTCCCAGAGTAGCAGAGAGGAGAAGGTCGCTAGTTTCCTCATGGATTCAAATAGAAAATGGAAAATGCCCTGGTATGGCTTAGTGGATTGAGTGCCAGCCTGAGAACCGAAAGGTCACTGGTTTGATTCCCAGTCAGGGCACATGCCTGGGTTGCGGGCCAGATACCCAGCTGGGGGCGTGTGAGAGGCAACCATGGATGTTTCTCTGGCACATCGATGTTTCTCTCCCACTCCTTCTCCCTCCTTTCCCCTCTCTCTAAAAATAAAGGGATGAAATAAAAAATAGATAAAACAGAAAAATGAACTGTGGCCTATCATTGAGTGGAAGGATTATAGTCCAGTGAACATAGGAGAGAAGGTGTGTGTATCGCAGAAACATACCAGGGGAGATGTATGTGGCTGTGTGTAAAACTGGGGGAGAGTGAAGATGGGAGTCAGATGAGATTGGCTCTCCAAGCATAGCATTTCTAGTACTTCTGAAATGAATTTCTGAATGTCCTCTTTGGTCTGTGATGTAGCTTTGGAAGGAATCTTAACTAACCTAGAGAATTAGTGAATGAACTTTCCTTCTTGATGTCTTTCATTTCAGAGGGATCCTTAATCTCATGATGTTTATGTTTCAGATCCCTTACTGCTGTGGAATGGCCTTAACTATAGGGAAAATCCTGGGGGATCCTGAGGTCTTTCTTTATAAAGACCCAGTTTCTTCATTGATGCATAGCAGGTTTAGGTTTACTGCTTATTTTAGAGTGAAGATGGGAATATAAGTTAATCCTAAAAACTTTTTTCCTGAAATCAACAAAAAATACAGTAACTTTCCTCTTTAATTTTTATTTTTAATTAATTAATCGGAGAGGGAGGGAGAGAGAGAGAAACATTATTTGTTGTTCCACTAATTTTTGCATTCATTGACTGATTCTTGTATATGCCCTCACAAGGCATCTAACCTGCAACCTTGGTATATCAGAATGATGCTTTTTAACCAACTGAGCTATCCGACCAGGGCACAAATTGGTTTTTAAAATTTTAGTTAAGCCCTGGCTAGAGAGCTTAAATAGAGAGCATCTTCCCAATATGCCAGGGTTGCAGGTTTGATCCCTAGTGAGGGCACATATAAGAATCAACTAATGAATGCATAAATAAGTAGAACAACAAATTGATATTTCTCAGTCTCTCCCTTTTCTCTCAAATCAATACATTTAAAATTTTTTTAAATTAAAGTTTTAGTTAAAATTGACTAAAGTAGAGCTAATTATGGTATTTAGCCTGGAAAATCTTACAGCTATCATACTGTCTCCTATGCAGGGTTTATATTTCATGCTCAGGGTTATGTTAAATTTGCATATTACCTAATGGTGTCTAATTTGTGTTATTTAGCACAAGGGGGGGGTCCCCAACCTCTGGGCCACAGACCAGTATTGGTCCAGGCCTAATGCACAGCAGGAGGTGAGCTTGAATGTAATGTGCTTGAATCATTTGAAACCACTCCCTGGTGCCAAGAAGGTTGGGGACCCCTAAATACTCAGGAACATAATATATTCTTTTTTTTTAAAGATTTAATTTATTTATCTCTAGAGGGGAAGGGAAGGAGAGAGGGAGAGAAATATCAATGTATGGTTGCCTCTCGTGCAGCCCCTGCTGGGACCTGGCCTGCAAACCAGGCATGTGCCCTGACTGGGAATCAAGCCTCAATTGGTTGGTTCGTAGGCCTGAGCTCAATCCACTGAGCTACACCAGCCAGGGCAGGAACATAATATATTCTTAACCAACTTATTTACTTTTTTAAAAAAAGTTTTGCTTCTGGTTGTTTTTAAAAAGAGATTATTTAAAACCATCTAGGTAAGCTTACTGCCTTATCTTGGGAACTTGATAAAGAAATCTTTCTACCTGAATTCTTCTGCTCTTTTAAAAAACATAGTAACCCAAGGAGCTACTTTTTTAGTATCCATGCAGATCATGTCCCTCACATCAAATTAGTATGCACTAGTATATACATTATAAGTATCTGATTGACATGTCAGACTACCAATAATTCTGGCTTCTGCTTTCTTTCTTCCCTCTTCTCTTTGCTCTATCAAAGAAAAATTTATTCTGATCAAAGGCTTTACTAGTATATCATCTCATATTAAGGAGACAATGAAAAGTGCTTTTTTAAAAAAGATTTTATTTATTTATCTTTAGAGGGGAAGGGAAGGAGAGAGGGAGAGAAATATCAATGTATGGTTGCCTCTCATGTGTCCCCTGCTGGGAACTGGCCTGCAACCCAGGTATGTGCCCTGACTGGGAATCGAACCATGATCCTTTGGTTCACAGGCCCACGCTCAATCCACTGAGCCACACCAGCCAGGGCCGAAAAGCTTTTTTAACCCTACTTCCTCCAGATAAGCCACTGCACTTTACAAATATAAATATCCAACCATTCTCTCCATGACCTTTTCCATTTAAACCACAAAACCAGAACTTTATGAACCATAGTAGATATAATAGTAGTATTCCTTGGGACGCCCTTTTAATAAATTTTTCACCTCTGATACTTTTCTGAGCTATATTCTTGGAGAGCATGGTATTTTCCATGGAAAAAGTGTTGCTGGATATTTCAGTTTTGCCATTATGGTCTCCTTTACTGAAATGTATTCTTCTTTTCAAATCCCTTTACTAAGGTAACAATATTATCTTCTTCAGATACCTAGGACTATAGATAGGATAATGTAGAAACTGTTTAACTTGAGTATAATAAATAAAACAGGCTATATATCAATTATGCTTTTTGGCCAATACCCCCATTTTCATGGCTACCTATCAAAATGATGGCTTTGGGAACCTTCTTTGGGTCTCTCGCCTTACCTTGAAGAGAAAAAAAAAAAAAGATGGAGAATGTTAAATGATGAAATAGGGGGCTAATATCTAACATAGAAGGGTAGCTTGGGCTAAGAGTTTAAGAAGGTGGGGCTAACAGAGGGGGAGGACTCCAGCAGGCTTGTGTCTTGGTTTTTCTCACTAACTCTTTTTTATCTCTACAAGGCTGACTGCCTAGGGTGTGAATATGTTTCTTTCTGCTCTTTTTTTTTTCAACCTGTCCCCTCCCCCTAGTACTTAGGTGGAGAACGGTAAGTACATAGGGTGGAGGGGTCATTCCCTGTAGAAAATTCCAGGTGACATAACTTTGTTTAACCGCCAGTATTTTTTTTTTCCCCTTCTCTCTCTCCTACAGAAATGGAGGCCAACGACCATTTTAACTTTACTGGCCTTCCCCCTGCACCTGCTGCCTCAGGACTGAAACCCTCTCCCTCCTCAGGGGAGGGCCTCTACACTAACGGGTCTCCCATGAACTTCCCCCAGCAAGGGAAAAGTGAGTGTGAGGCCACGTGGCCTGGGGAGGGAGCGGGCATTATTCCTTTAGAGCAGACTGATGAAATAAGATTTGGTTCCCCTCTGGGCCAGCTACCTCACAACAGTTCTGTGCCACCTGGAGAGAGCATCAGGAGAGAGAGAACTCCAGCTGCTGAAGGGAAATCCAGCTTCTAAGAACAAGCTCTAGGGGGTTATAGAAGCCACATTTTTAGTCTTGACTTAAGGTTGGAAGCGATTAGAAAACATACTGGTTTTTTCATCTTAGCCTACTATTCTGTCAGCCCTGTTCCCTGGCTACTGCCAGAGAGTGGTGAGGTGGCTACGGCTTCTGATAACCAGGTTGAACCCATGAGATAAAGAGCCCGCCACCCTCTGAGAAGCTGTATTTAGAATTTGGAGAAGCCACACCTAGAACTGAGGGGTGGAAGGGTTGGGTGAAGGTTGGGACACGTTTGCCTTTCAGTTCGTGCAGCAGAAAAGCAGGCATATGCTTGTGCCACCTCCTATCCCTGTGGATGGAAGACAGGGACAGGGACAGTTTTCATGCTTGCTTACCAAGTTCCCCAGAGAGAAACATCAAATTCCAGATAGATGTGTTATTGCAGGGATCAGGTCTTTTCCTAGATTTGGCTTATCAGTTGCTATGTACCATGGCTCTGCCAAATATCTCTCTAATTTTGCCAGGGTTTCAGGTATTTTATTCTTGGAAGCAAAGAAAAGCCCAAATTCTTCTCTCTTTCCTTACAACAGAAAATACTGCCACAGTCTTATACTTCCCACCTCTCCCTCCAATCCACAGGGGGGTTGCAGATAGCTAGAAGCTCTTTATTTCACCTATTCTCCCTAGCTTCCTTATATTTTCATTCCTTTTATTTTGATTGTCTTCCAGTCTAGAGGTTGCCACTGATACTAAGAACTGAAGTCTGCAGTACTAGTCATGCAGAGATTCCCGCCTCCCCTCCCTGCATATTACTCTCCAGTGCCTTATGGGGAGGGGCCAATCCCAGCCTTCTGAGCTGGGATCTTGCTGCTGTGGTGACTGCAAATTCTATTCTTAGCCCAGCACAAAGTGCTGGATCCGCATGTGGCAATGAGGTGGAGGCTGTCCCTTTGGTGCCACTGTGAGGCCAAACAGGCACTGGGGGGAAAGGGGGCCAGGAGAATTCAGTCATGCCACTCTAGGGGAAAATTCCTCTAGAGAATGAGGATGGGAAAGAATGCAAGTCATTGTAGGGTGTCTGCAAACAGCTTCATTTAAACAAAATAAAAATCCCTGAGCATCAGTAGCAGCCAGCTCCCTGCTGGTCACTCCTGTGGTAGACCACTACTCCCCAGCCCCCTACTCAGGAGCCTCAGTAGCAGTTGCTAAGCTTACATCCAGGAGCATCTGTGTTAGGTGTTCCCTGGAGACCAAAAAAGAGCTGTAAATATAGCAGAGGGGGAATCCCCCACCCCTTTACCTTCCCTTTTTCTAGTCAGTGTTATTCTTTTGGTAGGGTTGGTGGAGTTACTTGCATACATGTCTGTAACTGACTCTTTTTCCTCCTCTGCCAGGTTTGAATGGGGATGTGAATGTTAATGGCTTATCTACTGTATCTCACACTACTACTTCAGGGATTTTGAACTCTGCTCCCCACTCCTCTAGCACCTCACACCTCCATCACCCCAACGTGGCCTACGACTGTCTCTGGAACTACTCACAGTACCCATCTGCCAATTCTGGCAGCAACCTCAAGGACCCACCCCTTCTCTCCCAGTTCTCGGGAGGACAATACCCACTCAACGGCATCCTTGGGGGCAGCCGGCAACCTTCATCCCCAAGTCACAACACTAACCTTCGGGCTGGGAGCCAAGAGTTCTGGGCCAACGGTACCCAGAGTCCCATGGGGCTCAACTTTGACTCACAGGAACTGTATGATTCCTTTCCTGACCAGAATTTTGAGGTGATGCCCAACGGACCCCCTAGTTTTTTCACCTCCCCACAGACTTCTCCCATGTTGGGCTCCAGCATCCAGACTTTTGCACCCTCCCAGGAGGTAGGGCGTGGTATCCATCCTGATGAGGAGGCAGAAAAGGAGCTGACTTCTGTTGTGGCAGAGAATGGCACTGGCTTGGTAGGCAGCCTGGAGCTGGAAGAAGAACAGCCAGGTATAACTGTGGGCCTGTGAGCTGGGCTGGGAGAAGGAAAATGGGGCTGTGGGGGCAGTGGCTTTTTGAGGTGAGGAAAACTTGTCTTTCCAGCTCTCTGCAGTGGAGGCTGATTTGCATGTTGGTGATTAGCAGAGCCAAGTAGCTGGTGTTTTTGTGGCAGCAGCACCAGCTCGTGAGTGGGAGTGCAAATTATTTCAAGCTCATGCAGAGCTGCTGGCCTGGAGAGGGCAGGTGGGCGAGCCTGAAACAGCCCCAACAGTCACCCTGCATCAGGGCTTCTTCCAAAATACAGGAATGGGTTGGGGGATTAGCAGGGAGCATTGAGGCCATTTTGACTTGACTATGGCAGGTCTAGACTGGCTGCTAAAGTGGCCTGAGCCCCAGTAGTGACTGGCACTTAGAGGAGGGCAGGAAGCAGGCAGAGCATACTATTGCTTGTCTGATCACAATTTTGTTTTTTTTTTGTTTTTGTGAGCATTGGTACATGTGATCATCCCTTCCATCTTTTCCCTCTAAATAGGTGAATGCCTAGTTTGCTATTGATTCCAAGTATAAGGGCGACCACCCTGTAAACTTACGGGATGCTTTCTCTGTTTACTACTCCTTGTTTCCACTGAATGGGGGAAATAGCTGCAGTCATGGTGGGAGTCGTGTTTCAGACCCCATATTCCTACCCCCCTTAATCTGCTGTAAGATGTTAACAGTACTCAGTAAGTATTGTGCTTACTGAAAATATTTGGATATGATTGGTATCTAACATAGAACTGGCACCTATAAATGTTGAAAGAACATCTCTCTAAGCAAAGATTGACTGTCTGCTATAGCTAAAGGAACCAGGAGAAGGCACTGATTTTGACTTCTGCTCTCTCCTGGTATTTCCTAGAACTGAAGATGTGTGGCTACAATGGCTCCATCCCTTCTGTGGAATCATTACACCAGGAAGTCTCAGTCTTGGTCCCTGACCCCACAGTGAGCTGCTTAGATGATCCTTCACATCTTCCTGATCAACTGGAAGACACTCCAATCCTCAGTGAAGTCTCTCTGGAGCCCTTTAATACCCTGGCACCAGGTAGGTTTGCAGGCTGGCTCCCTTCAATTTAGCCATGCAGAGGATGACCAGCTTGCACTACCTGTAAGAGAAGTAAAGCAGGGGTAAAGATTTGGGAATTAGGGGTGTTGAGGTCTCCAGATACTCCTGTGACAGACTACAGTCTCATGCCACTGGCCTGACTGGGTGAATTGCCCTCTGAGCTGAATTGGTTCATTTCCTAGGTTTTCTCCCAGTGTTCCTTTTGGCCAAGAGCCCTGGGCTTTAGTAATTCACTGGATAGGGACTTATTACCACACAGTTGGGCTGTTTGGGTTCTTACTAAGTAGGAAGAAGACATTTGCCAGTAAACAATTACCTTTCACCCCACTGACATGTAAGAAAGGCCTATTTTTACAATAAATGCTAGACTTTTGCACTGGTCTGTGGGTTGTTATAGTGCCCTTGGTTTTCCCTTCATTTCTACTTTTATAATCCCCTGTAGCCTAGTGAATTCACTCTTTCATGAGGGGGCTATAAAATTTCTTTAATTTATTATTAGAAAGAACCTTTGCACTGTGGGAACTAGAATTAATATATGCAGACAAGTATTTCTTAAATCTTGCTTTCTGATTTTTCTACTCCCTGAAGAGCCCGTAAGTGGAGGACTCTATGGTATAGATGACACGGAACTGATGGATGCAGAGGACAAGCTGCCTCTTGAGGACAGCCCTGTGATCTCTGCCCTTGATTGTCCTTCCCTCAACAATGCCACTGCCTTCAGTCTCTTGGCAGATGACAGTCAGACTTCAGCCTCTATCTTTGCTAGCCCCACCTCTCCACCTGTTCTTGGAGAGTCTGTGCTGCAAGGTACGTGAGGGGAGGTAGGACAAAGAAAGTCATTGACCTGGGAAAAGGTGGGAGAACAGGATGCATAGTTAGGGCATTAGGGGTGGGATATCTGTGGAAGCACCTTGCTGGGAGCTGAGGGAGCTGGGATAGTATGTGGTGGGACTGGAAAAGGCATAGGGTACTCTACTCTGACTTCTGCCTTGTGCCCAGAAGGACTTGTGAGACTTGCAGTTTGCAGGGAAATGGAGGCCAGGGGCCTTACTGGCTCCAGGTAAAAGGTGTTTTCTTCACACATTGACAGAAGTAGCAGCTTTGCCCTTTAACCTTCATGAATGGTTGGGAGAATAGTCAAAGGCTAATTCTCTTTTACCAACTCGAGGGAAAAGCTGTTGGAAGTAACCCTGTTTATCTTAGTCCAGGTTTGACTGAGTAGATTCTTTTGTTTTATATGACATAATTTTTTCCTTTATTTATCTGGTCTCTTCGCATTCTAGATAACAGCTTTGACCTGAATAATGGTAGTGATGCAGAACAGGAAGAAATGGAGACTCAGGCTTCAGACTTCCCACCGCCTCTGACCGAGCCAGCCCCTGACCAGGCATCCACTGTTCAGCTACATCCAGTGGCCTCACCAGCAGTCTCACCAACAGCCTCCCCAGCAATCTCCCTGGCAGTTTCTCCAGCAGCCTCCCCAGAAGTCTCTGCAGAGATCTCCCCAGCAGTTTCTCCAGCAGCCTCCCCAGAAATCTCCCCAGCAGCCTTCCCAAGAGTCTCTCCATCTTCCTCACCACCCCTCCCACCAACCTCCTCAGAAGTTTCCTTGTCGGCCTCCCTGGTTACCTCCCCAAAAGCATCTACTACAGCTTCTCCTGCAGCTGTCTTCCCAACAGCCTCCCAAGCAAATAAGGAAGTCAGCAGCTTCCCTGAAACCCCTGTTGACCTGGAAGAGATCACTGGAGAAGGAGTCACTACTTCTGCTGGTGGTGAGTATACAGATTCTGTTTCACCCCTAGCCAGTTCCAGGAAAAGTTTCTGTCCCATATGGTATTTAGCCCTTCCTTGCTGGCCTATTGTTTCAGTATTTTGTTTGAACTCTAACTTTGGGTATCCCCTATTTTTCTTGCAAGGTGATGTTCTAAGGAGACGGATTGCTACCCCAGAAGAAGTTCGTCTGCCCCTCCAACATGGGTAAATGCTCTAATTTGCTATATGCCTTGACCTTGACAAATTTAATGAATGACTCTAGGAAGAAGGGAAGGGAGCTCCTCATCTGAGATGGGGAGCAATGGGCTAGACAGGATGGATTAAAGAACAGTTATCTGCAATGATAATCTTTCTCATGAGGGTCCTACCTAGGCTTACTTTCTTCCCCTGTCAGGGTCTGCCTCCCTTACCTATACTCTCCTCATCTTGTGGCCACTCAGTTTTTTGCTGAGGGGGCTACAGCTATTACTGTTTTCAAACCCAGCTGGTGACCCTACAGCTCAGATACCCAAATTAGCTTACTTGTCCTGTATGCTTAAAGAATGTCCCATATGCAGTGAATGGGGAGTGGCTTAGGCCCAATGAATTCAGATTTTTTTTTTAGTGCTCTTCAGAGAGGTAAGGGCAGGAACAACAATACGTGACCAGAATGAACAAGCCAGCTAACTCCAAAGGCCTTGTAAGAATCAGTGCCTTCCTGATATTCCCCACCCCTACCCCTCTAGGCTATTTGTGGTCACCAAGTCTGAGTTCTGCTTAAAGTTTTGAGAGAAAGATAAGGCTTAGTCTTAGAGTAATCTGTTGCTCAGAACACAGAGTTCTTTAGTAAACCCTGGCCTGTGGAGTCATTTCATAGAGTCAACAGTGAGTTTACTCTGCCTCTTGCCTCCCCCCACCCTCTTGTCATTTCTGCCTTTATTCCCTTAGGTCTTCATCCTCTTTACTGGAAACATAGTAATTGCCCTAAATGGCATCTGTGATTGGGGTTTCTGGCTGCTTGTATCACTGACTTTGTAAAGGAAGGGGTGGAGGCCTCTCCGGGCTTGTGCAGTTTGGTGTATTGCTTTCCTCTGAGGCCCTGAGGGGTTTGTGGATCTTAGGCCTGCCATCTAGCCAAGCTTGTGACTCATGCTGTGTTTGCATCTACATGCAGCTCTAGTGAGAGAGAAGTGGGGAGGGTCATCTGCTCAGTGGGTTTGGCTCCTGGTGGCTTGAGAGTGGGTAGGGGTGTGACCTGGCGGCAGGGCCCGTGTGCTTCTCTGGCAGGTGGCGGAGAGAGGTGCGCATCAAGAAGGGCAGCCACCGATGGCAAGGGGAGACCTGGTATTATGGACCCTGTGGAAAGAGAATGAAACAGTTCCCAGAAGTGATCAAGGTAGTGTAGCTTTCATGGACTTTTTAAAGGAAGTACAAACTCCTTTCTTGGGTCTAGTGGCAGCAGGCTGGCATTGTCTGCTTGTGCTGTTGCTGGCCAAATGCTTGGTAGGGCTATGACTTATTAATGCCACTTTATCTCCTTCCTTTAGTACCTGAACCGCAATGTGGTACACAGTGTCCGCCGTGAGCACTTCAGCTTCAGTCCCCGTATGCCTGTTGGAGATTTCTTTGAAGAGAGAGATACACCAGAGGTACAGACCCAAGTGTTAAATATGCTTTGTTCCTGAGAAAGGGTTGGTGGATAAGCTTCAGCTTCCTTTTGTGGGATTTAGAGGTTCTGGGGTATTGAATGGTTCAGAGGGCTAGGTATTGCACTGACTCCCTCCCATTGTAACAGTCTTCCTCATTACTTTAGGGCTTGCAGTGGATACAACTGTCAGCAGAGGAGATCCCATCCAGGATTCAGGCAATTACTGGGAAACGGGGCCGACCTCGAAACACTGAGAAGACCAAGATCAAGGAAGTTCCCAAGGTGAAACGGGGCCGAGGTCGACCACCCAAGGTCAAAATCACTGAGCTGTTGAATAAGACAGACAACCGCCTCCTGAAGAAACTGGAGGCCCAAGGTACAGTGGTATTTCTCTCTTTTTTTCCAATTACAGTTAATATTCAATATTGTTTTGTATGTACAGCATAGTGGTTAGACAATTATACAATTTATAAAGTGATTCTCTCAGTAATTCTAGTAATAACTTGGCATCATACATAGTTTTTACAGTATTATAGATTGTGCTCCCTATGCCAGTGATTTTCAACCTTTTTTTCAACTCATGGCACACATGCACTAATTACTAAAATCCTGCAGCACATCAAAAATATATTTTTTGCTGATCTGATGGGAAAAATAGGTATAATTTTGATCCATTCACACTGGGCAGTTATTGTGTTGGCTGTTAGCTTTTTTTTTTTTTTAAGATTTTATTTATTTAGTTGTCTTTAGAGAGGAAGGAAGGAAGAGAGGGAGAGAAACATCAATGAATGGTTGCCTCTCAAGGACCCCCTACTGGGGACCTGGTCCGTAACCCAGGCATATGCCCTAACTGATCATTGAACCAGTGACCCTTTGGTTTGCAAGCTGGCACTCAATCCACTGAGCCACACCAGCCAAGGATGTTATCATTTTTTTTTATTTGACAATCTGAGGGAAAAGAGGTCAGTGCCCCTGACTAGTCAGGTATTGCACGTTTTAAAATTCCTATAGCATACCACTTGAAAATTGCTGCCCTATGCTGTACTTTATATTCATGTGAATATTTTGTAACTATCAGTGGTGTTTCTTTGAGCTTCTGCTTGCTCTATGAGGTTTCTGAAATGGCGATAAATTGCCAGTGGCTAGGTTTCTCAAGGGCATGACTGACATTGTCTGGACAGAATGAATCTGAATCACTTCCCCCTTGCTGGAAAGCAGCATCAGGGTCCCAGCTCTTTTGTGACACTTCTTTAACAACCAGTTTCTTCCTTGAGTTGCTCTCACTAGTAGAATCCTGGCCAGTTAGTTCCCAGAAGAGAAGATTTTCATGTCCTTTTTACTGTGTTTCAGCTTCTTATTTGTCTTACTGGTTTTGGTTGTACATTCTTACTTTACTCGTTGCCATCATCTCAGAGGTTGAGAATTCAAATATGAATCCAAAAGATAACTGGCACTGTTTTAGTGGGATAGACAGGTGGGAAATGTCTAATTTTTCAGTAAATATTACATTTATCCTGATAAACTATGAAGAATTTTTTAAAATTTGGAGTCTTCTGACTCCTAAAGTTCTAGCTCTGCCAGTTTCTGACTATGTGACCTGGAGCAAGTCACTTATATGTTAATAGAAGCCTGTAGTGGTTTCTCTGCAGCTAATATCTGTCTGACTTATAGGTTGTTGTATAGATGTGGTAGTGTTTCTGTGTCAGAATAGAATAGGTATTATGATAAAAAACATCAACTCTAAAACAATCTATTATTTGCATGATCACACTTCAATATTCAGTCTTCCACAGGGGAAGAAATTCAGATCTTTCTGTGGAGTAAGACATGAGAACTAAGCATAAACAAAAGCTATGTCAGCGTTGATCTGATTCTACTGAGATGTCCGTTACACATCTCGGGTCCTTTCTTGCACATTCTTGGTTAAAGTGCTTCCAACTCTAGAAACCACCCTCTTCCCTGGCAGTTTGTTTTTCTGTTTCCTTTCTCTGGTCTAAAATCAGTGTGTGGGTTACTGCCCTTATCAGCCAGCCTGGGAGATGGGTAGGCTAGGAGGCTACTCTGCCATCATGGCCTCCAGGACCCCTTCTAAAGCAGTGCAGTCTGTTCAGGGGCTGACGCTTCGGGTCTGGAGATCCCACTTGAGTTCTTCATTTTACTTCCATAGCAGGTGCCTCTCCCACATTGCCCGCCCCCAACATTTTGTTTTGTATACTTAAAAAAAAAAACCCTTCTAGATTCTTCAGGGGGTTGCTTAGGAAGTAAGCTTTGTGACAGGCATGTGCTGCTCTAGATGCCAGAGATTGGTCTGCTTGCCTCACTCTTCATGTTTCTTTCTCTCTTTTTTCTTTTTCTTTTAAAGATTTATTTATTTATATTGGGGGGGGGAAGGGAGGGAGAAAGAAAGGGAGAAAAACTTTAATGTGTGGTTGCCTCTCATGAGCCCCCTAGTGGGGACCTGGCCCACAACACAGCCATGTTCCCTGACTGGGAATCAAACTGGTGATCCTTTTCTTCACAGTCTGGTGCGCAATCCACTGAGCCACACTAGCCAGAGCTCTTTTTTCTTTTATTGATTTAGAGAGGGAAAAACATGTATTTGTTGTTCTACTTATTTATACTTTCATTGGTTGGTTCTTTTTTCCCCCCTTGTTGATTGATTCTTATATGTGCCCTGACTGAGGATCACACCCTACAACTTTGGCATATCAGGACAATGCTCAGGGCTCGCTGTTCATTTTCCTTTCTGCCCTTATAGAAACACTGAATGAGGAGGATAAAGCAAAGATGAGTAAAATCAAGAAGAAGATGAAGCAGAAGATACAACGTGGAGAGTGTCAGACTACTATCCAAGGGCAGGTGAGGGACATCTGAGATTACACAGTGGGTTAACATTGCCTGTTAACAACCAGCTCTGTCTTTTTTTCCCTTTTCTACAACTGCCATCCTCCATGTAGCAAGCATACCTTGATTACCTAGAATTTGGGGGGCTTGACTTAGAGAACTGAGCTTATTCGAGAATAATGTAGGCATCTTCAGGGTGAGAGAAATGATCCATTGCCAGTCCCTTATCCCAACTCTCACCTCTCCTTCCTAGCACCCTTGTCTTTTTTTTTTTTTTTAAGATTTTATTTATGTATCTTTACAGGGGAAGGGAGGGAGAGAAATATCAATGTGTGGTTGCCTCTCATGTGTCCCCTGCTGGGAACTGGCCTGCAACCCAGGCATGTGCCCTGACTGGGAATCAAACCACGATCCTTTGGTTCGCAGGCCCGCGCTCAATCCACTGAGCTACACCAGCCAGGCCCCATGTCTTTTTTTAATCCTAGCCCAAAAAGAGATGCTTTCAGAGTTTGAGGAGAAATGACTTCCCTTATGGTTTACAGGCCAGAAACAAGAGGAAGCAAGAGACCAAGAGCTTAAAGCAGAAGGAAGCTAAGAAGAAATCCAAGGTAGGTGTATGTACACACAAGTATAATTTTGAAGTCACAAAACTGATTTTGCAAGACATGTGTGAGTTGGTTTTTTTTTCATATTTATGTTTCTGGGCTCTGGGGTGGGAGGTTGGGGATCAAGGAAGGGTGGTGACTGGAATCTTTATGGCATTCTCGATTCTTCTCTCCCTCGGGTGGGTAGGCTGAGAAGGTAAAGACAAAACAGGAAAAATTGAAGGAAAAAGTCAAGAAGGAGAAGAAGGAGAAGGTAAAAATGAAGGAAAAAGAGGAGACGGCCAAAACCAAGCCAGCTTCTAAAGCAGATAAAACACTGGCCACGCAGAGGTGCTTGGAGGAGCGGCAGAGGCAGCAGATGATCTTGGAGGAGATGAAGAAGCCAACAGAGGATATGTGCCTGACTGACCACCAGGTAGTGAGGGGAGAATAACAGATCCGGGGTCCTGGAGGGGCCTGTTGAGTGAAGACACTTCGGTTAAAGGAAGGACCTCCTAGATACGCCAACTGTTGTCTTCCAGTCTGTTTGACAGAACCCCCTACCACTTTTATCCTTACAGCCTCTGCCTGACTTCTCGCGCATCCCTGGGCTGTTCCTGCCTAGTGAAGCCTTCTCAGACTGCTTGACCATTGTGGAGTTCCTGCACAGTTTTGGCAAGGTGCTGGGCCTTGACCCTGCCAAAGATGTACCTAGCTTGGGGGTCCTGCAAGAGGGACTCCTGTGTCAAGGCGACAGCGTGGGCGAGGTGCAAGATCTGTTGGTTCGGCTCCTGAAGGCTGCCCTCTATGACCCTGGCTTGCCCTCCTACTGTCAGGTGAGGCGCTTTCCAAGGCAGGTTGGGAGAGCCTGGGATACAGTGCTTGGTCTCAGTTTTGCTTTCTCTTTAAGTTAAACACATTAAAGTCCCTCCCTAAAGTGATCAGGACAAGGGAAGAGGCATGTAATTTCTCTTTTCCTTATATTTTTTCTCTTCTGTTTCTTTTTCCTTCCTGACCTCCCTCTGCTCGTTTTGTTCATTTACCTTTTACTCCTTTTCTTTTGCACCTTTCCTTTATCCGCTCTTGCATCTTGTCCAAGCAACTTTCATTTTTTCCTATCTTAACCCCAGTTTTCTCCTGTATTTTCTTATTCCAGATTTATGCAACTTGAGTTTTTCCTCATTTTCTCCTAACCTCCATTATGCTCTCCTCCAAACAGTCCTTAAAGATCTTGGGGGAAAAGGTGTCGGAGATCCCACTGACCAGAGACAATGTGTCTGAGATCCTGCGCTGCTTCCTCATGGCGTACGGAGCGGAGCCAGTCCTTTGTGACAGCCTGCGCACCCAGCCCTTCCAGGCCCAGCCACCCCAACAGAAAGCTGCTGTCCTCGCCTTCCTTGTGCATGAGCTCAATGGCTCCACCCTCATTATCAAGTGAGGGGCAGGGGAGGGAATGGTTATTGTGTGCTGGGGTCAGAATGGGATGGGGAGGGGTGTAGCCATCTAGAGTCTTGGGTGATGTGTGTCCACTGCCATGCTCTGGAGAGGCTAGAGTGACTGGGCACTGACCTTCCCTGGGAGAACCTAAGCCTTCTTCTGCTATTCCTTCAGTTTAGACTTCAAGCTAAAATTTCCTGTTAGCTGCAGTTCCGTTACCTTTGAGCCTCCCTTCTTTGTGTGTGCTGCCACTTCTGCCTTAAAATCCCATTCTCTATTCCCCTGTAGTGAGATTGACAAGACCCTGGAGAGTATGTCCAGCTGCAGGAAAAACAAGTGGATTGTTGAAGGCCGGCTGCGGAGGTAGGGACAGGACCGAGGGTAGGGTCCAAAGAGAGGAGAGGAGGAAAGGGTGAAGCATAGCCAGGACTTTTGCCTGGAACTTAATGCTCTTAGTCTCTTCCCTGTTCTTAGGGCCGATGATTTAGATTCCAGATGTCTTTATGTGGTAGTATCACATTCCTCACCATAGTTCCCTTTAATCTCTTATTTTAAGACTGAAAACTGCACTGGCCAAGCGAACTGGGAGGACTGAGGCAGAAATGCAGGGGCCAGAGGAAGGCCTGGGGCGGAGGCGCAGCTCTCGGATCATGGAGGAGACTAGTGGCATGGAAGAAGAGGAGGAGGAAGAGAGTACAGCAGCTGTCCATGGCCGTAGGGGTCGAAAAGATGGAGAGGTACTAGCCCCAGACCAAGGAAACTTGGAATTGCGAAAAAGGGTTATAGTTGACTCTTGAACAACATGGGTTTGAACTGTGCAGGTCTGCTTATATGCAGATTTTTAAAAATAAATATACAGCCCTGGCTGGTGTGGCTCAGTGGATTAATGCTGACCTGTGAACCGAAGGGTCTCCAGCTCTATTCCCAGTGAGGGCACGTGCCTGGGTTGCAGGCCAGGATCCCAGTAGGGGGCATGTGAGAGACAGCTACACATTGATGATTCTTTCCGTCTTTTTCCCTCCCCCCTCTAAAAATAAATAAAATCTTAATAAGTAAACAAATAAATATACAGTCAGCCCTTCATACCTATGGGTTTTGTATCTACATATTCAACCAACTGGCTCAAAAACGATACATATTTTCAATCTGCAGTTGGGAGTCCAAGTGTGTGCATTGTTTTACACCATTTTTTTATAAGGGACTTAAGCATCATTGGACTGTGGTATCTGCAGGGCAACCTGGAACCAACCCCTGCAGATACCAAGGGAAAATTATAGTTTAGTTTGGGAGGAATCAAAAATTATATGTGAATTTTTGGCCAGGGTGGGGTGTCAGCACCCCATTACCTTGTTGTTAAACGGTCAGCTGCATTTCTCCTTCTAGAATCTGAAAATTCCTTTTCTCTTGGTGTCCACTTGTTTCTTCTCCAGATTGACATCGCAGCATCTAGCATCCCAGAGCTAGAACGCCAGATAGAAAAGCTCAGCAAGGTATTGGACTTCTAACCTCGAGGAGCTGGAGATAGGGGCTGGGTGAGAATTGGTCACCTAATGAGCTGGGCCCAGATGGTATCAATTTCATACTAAAGCTGAGAGCCATTACACTTCTCCCATATACTGGGTGAAGTCACCACTCTGGAAATGAAATTTTATTCATCTTCCTTTCTCACTATCTTCACAGCGTCAGCTCTTCTGTCGCAGAAAGCTGCTTCACTCATCCCAGATGCTTCGGGCATTCTCCTTGGGTCAGGACCGCTACAGACGCCGCTACTGGGTGTTGCCCTATTTGGCTGGTATCTTTGTGGAAGGAGCAGAGGGGTGCTTAGGTAGGTGTGTCATGGGAGCCTGAATTGAGACCTACCTAACAAAAGTTAAACAGTTCCTTGTCCTCTGCCTAGTCATTTTAGGCGTCTTTCATTTTGAGAATCAGCAAAGCATACTGGTTAAGAACACAAGCTGTGGAGTAAGACTGCCTGCCTACCTGTCCTGTCATTTACCAGCTGTATACTTCAGTTTCTTAATTTGTAAAATGGAGATGATAATAGTATGTATATTTGACAGAGCTATTGAAAGGTTTAAAATGAGTTAATGTACTTCTTTTAAAAAATTCTTTATTGTGTGTTTTTCCATTGCCATTTAGCCCCCTCAAGCCCCACTCCCCCTGCACCCCCTGCAATCACCAGTTCATGTTCTTAGAATAGTGCTTAACACATAGTTGGTTTTTCATAAACGTTAGCTTACAGTTATGTTGCTGCTGGTGATTACTTGGGAGAATAGTATTTCTTTCCCAGATACCATGTTCATTGGCATATAAGTTGTTCCAATAGAATCTCAAAAAGGAGGGATTAAGAGAAAAAAGAAAAAGAAAGTGTGTGTCCTGCATTTACATAGACTCTTTCTAGCCCCTTATATGTCAGTGTATGTCTTAAGCTCTTTACTTCTCTTTACAGTTCCTGAGGATATGATAAAGCAGGAAACTGACTCCTTGAAAGTGGCAGCCTATTCAGCACCCAGCCCAACCCCCTTTTCTCTGAAGAGGGAATTAGCTGGCTCCAGCACCTCTGCCAGTTCTCCTGCCCGGGCCCGAGGCCGACCTCGGAAAACTAAGCCTGGGTCTATGCAACCTAGGCACCTTAAATCCCCTGTCAGGGGTCAGGGTTCAGAAGAGCCCCAAGCCCAGCTTCAGCCTGATACTCAGCCGCACCCTCAGCCTCAGGCTTATGCCCAGCCCCAGCTTCAGTCCCATCCTCCAACCCACAATGGATTCCTGGAGCCAGAAGGCTCCTTTTTGTCTCTGGGTCAGAGCCAGCATGACCTCAGCCAGTCAGCCTTCCTGTCTTGGCTGAGCCAGACTCAGAGCCACGGCTCCCTGCTGAGCAGCTCAGTCCTCACACCTGATAGCAGCCCTGGAAAACTGGATCTGACCTCATCACAGCCCCCGGAGGAGCCAGAGCCTGAAGAGGCAGTATCCAACCCTGATTCTCAAGCCCCCTGGTTTAACTTCTCAGCCCAGATGCCCTGCAATGCTGCCCCTACACCACCCCCTGCAGTTTCTGAGGACCAGCCCACTCCTTCCCCTCAGCTACCTGTCTCCAAACCAGTAAGTAGCCAAGATTAGTAGTATGTACTTGATTTCATCTTGCCACTGGCTATGGGCTATTCCTAAAGTTGGGGGAAGGGATGGGGAGCCATTAGGGAGCTATAAACATGAAAAAAACCTCATCCCCTTATGTTCCATCTGCACAGGTGAATAGACCCAGTGCTGCCAACTCCTGTTCTCCAGTGCAGCTCTCTTCGACTCCCTTACCTGGAGTGGCTCTTAAGAGGCGAGCAGGAGACCCTGGCAGAACACCACAGAGTCCCACAGGGCTGGGGCAGCCAAAACGGAGAGGGAGACCCCCGAGTAAGTTCTTCAAACAGATGGAGCAGCGTTACCTAAACCAGCTGACAGCCCAGCCTGTTCCTCCTGGTGAGTGAGCTTGGGGTGCAATGGGCTAAGAATGCAGGTAGAAGTGGCATCAGATAATGGGCTGTGTGATTCATGCTGGTTCCCACTCCACCCCACATACACAATCTCTGTTCATAGAGATGTGCTCGGGCTGGTGGTGGATCCGAGATCTGGAGACATTGGATGCCATGCTCAAGGCCCTGCACCCCCGAGGCATCCGAGAGAAGGCACTTCACAAACACCTAAATAAGCACAGGGACTTCTTAAAGGAAGTCTGCCTGCGGCCCTCAGCTGGTAAGATACTTATACCTAGCCTGAGCTGAAGAGCACAGGGTAAATACTGAGCTGCTGCTGTGGGCAGTGGCCTCATGGGCCTTTCCCTTTGTCTCCTGTCTTCTTAAGACTCCATCTTTGAGCCCAGTCAGTTACCTGCTTTTCAAGAAGGAATTATGAGCTGGTCTCCCAAAGAGAAGACATATGAGACTGACCTGGCTGTGCTTCAGTGGGTAGAGGAGCTGGAGCAGCGGGTTATCCTGTCCGATCTGCAGATCCGGGTACAGTACGGCTGGCACTGGGTAGGGATTTGCTGAAGGGAGGGTGTTAATCTCTTATACCCTGTTAGGAAAAACCTTTGGGTCCCTCCTTCACAAGTGATCTCCCATGACCTTAATAGATCACGTTTTTTTTCTGTGCTTAATTTTCTTCCGTTTCAATGAGTTTTATTCTTCTCTCCCACCTGCAGGGCTGGACATGTCCTAGCCCAGACTCTATTCGTGAAGACTTGGCCTACTGTGAGCATCTACCTGACCCCCAGGAGGATATCACCTGGAGAGGTCGAGGCAGGGAAGGACTGGCCCCCCAGCGTAAAACTACCAACCCTCTGGACCTGGCTGTGATGCGACTGGCTGCCCTGGAGCAGAATGTGGAGCGGCGGTACCTGCGGGAGCCCCTCTGGCCAGCTCATGAAGTTGTGTTAGAGAAGGCCCTGCTCAGCACGCCCAGTGCTGCCCCCCAGTGCACCACTACAGAGATGTGAGTGACCCCCCCCCCCATTCTTGGTCTTGGGAAGAAGGGATAAGTTTAATGGATCCTACTCATCCAGAGATCACCACTTTCTCCCTCTAGATCATACGAGATCACCCCTCGTATGCGCATCTGGCGCCAGACGCTTGAGAGGTGCAGGAGTGCAGCCCAGGTGTGCTTGTGCCTGAGTCAGCTGGAGAGGTCCATTGCCTGGGAGAAGTCCGTCAACAAAGTGGTAAGAGACTGGGGAGCCAGCCAGCCCAGGTGGGTGGGGTCACTGGCAGAGGGCTCACCCTGCCTCCTCACTACCTTGCTTCAGACCTGTCTAGTCTGCCGGAAAGGTGACAACGACGAGTTTCTTCTGCTTTGTGATGGGTGTGACCGTGGCTGCCACATATACTGCCATCGGCCCAAAATGGAAGCTGTTCCAGAGGGAGATTGGTTCTGTGCTGTCTGTTTGGCCCAGGTAAGTCTTTTGCTTTTTCATTCCCACTCCTCAGCAGAAGTCAGAGATTTTTTTCCTCATCCTGTTTACCACCAGTTTACAAACACCACTTTAACCATGCCTTCAGTGTCTCCTTGGAAAGATCTCCAGACTAGGTGGTAGGAGACCTGGGTTCCTGAGTTCTGGTCCTTCTTTGGACAAGTGACATAAAGTCTATAGCCTCACTTGCTTTCTTCTGTAAAATGGGAGTGATTATACTTTCCCTTTTACCTACCTTATTGGGTTATATGAATAAACTCACTTGCTGACTTATGCATGAAGCCTTCTCAGTCACTCTCAGATATGTAGGGATTGTGATGAACTGGAGGGCAGGCCAAGTACATCTCTACATGTTGCTGATCTCATCTTTTTCCTCTCCTTAGCAGGTAGAGGGAGAATTAACTCAGAAGCCTGGTTTCCCAAAACGAGGCCAAAAGCGGAAAAGTAGTTACATGCTGAACTTCCCAGAGAGTGATGGCCGCCCACGCCGGGTACTGTCAAGGGGCCGAGAAAGCCCGGCAGTGCCTCGGTACTTGGAAGAAGGGCTGTCCCCCTCCAAGCGCCGGCGACTCTCCATGAGGAACCATCATAATGATCTCACATTTTGCGAGTGAGTTGAGTAAATTCTGGGGACAATTGGTTCTACTTTTACCAGAGTAAAAAGCTGGGAGGGGTCGGTGTATTTGCTTCTGAGGTACAGCCATTACTGTCCCTTTAATGGTAGGATTATCTTGATGGAGATGGAGTCCCATGATGCAGCTTGGCCTTTTCTGGAGCCCGTGAACCCACGTTTAGTGAGTGGGTATCGACGCATTATCAAAAACCCTATGGATTTTTCCACCATGCGGGAGCGGCTGCTCCGGGGAGGGTGAGTAGACATCAGCCACTCTCCTGGCTCCTCTGTCACTGCTCTG
Organism: Carollia perspicillata; assembly: GCA_004027735.1. Lineage (NCBI taxonomy): Eukaryota > Metazoa > Chordata > Mammalia > Chiroptera > Phyllostomidae > Carollia > Carollia perspicillata. Next base: position 27,355 of record PVKM010008275.1, read on the forward strand.
ACTTCTACCCAACTCACAGCTCGGCCTCCCCACCTGTCCAGGTACACCAGCTCAGAGGAGTTTGCGGCTGATGCACTCCTGGTCTTTGACAACTGCCAGACCTTCAATGAGGATGACTCTGAAGTGGGCAAAGCTGGGCACATCATGCGACGCTTCTTTGAGAGCCGCTGGGAGGAGTTTTATCAGGGAAAACAGGCAAATCTGTGAGGCAAGGGTGGTGGGGAGTCACCTGTGGCTTCTCCCCCTGCCCTCCAAACAAAAAACCCTGCCATTCTCACCTGCTGATGCTGCCCTAGGTCTGGACTCAAGTCAGAGACACATCTCTGACATTTGGCTCTGTCTTGGGCAGCACCCTACATCCTCTTGTCCCTACACCTCTTCTCCCTTTCCTCCTCTTGCTCCTCAAATAAGAGGGTCAGTGATGAGGTCCTTCTGGACTAAAAGCCAAAAAAAGAAGAAGAAAATAATTTTTCCTTTCTGTTTTATTTCCTAATTGAAAATGAGGAGGAGGAAAGAAGTGCCCACTTCCTCTCCCAGCTTCCCCGCCTTCCCTGTCCATGCCCCAGCACTCTGGGGCTATTTAACAATAGCAATAGTTATAGTGAATGTGTGAAACCGAGAAACACTCTGTACTGTGTGTGGACCCGCAGTGACGGCCAGTAAAGTGGACTTAATTCCCAAGTGTGTCGAGCCGGACACCGGGCCCTGAACATGCTGCTTCCATGTTCAGTTCCTCCCCTGCTTCTCACTTTCTATCTCAATTTTTCACCTTCCCTCCCCACCCCCATTTTAGGTTTTCTGTCATCCAATAATGTAAAACTCGTGTACGGGTTCCTTCATCCTTTTCCAAGTCTTTTTTCCTTTCAAACGGAAAAAAGGTTCAGTGGTCCCTGTTTCTGTCTGTCCTCATCTCTGCCAATAGCTTTCCCCTCTGTTAATGTTGGATACTCCTCACATGCTGAGTTTCTAGCCTTTTCTGAAACTCGGTAGCTGGGAGAGGGCAGGGAGGCACCGTGGAACCTGGGCCTTGCAGCCTCCTTCCCCCACCTCTTAACCCAAACCTCCCTCTTGGGAACTCCTCAGGGACAACTACTGCTGAGTCTGGGCACACCCCAAGATGGAGGCCAGATAGCAATCGACTGGCCTGAGAGGTGTGTGTGTGCGCGTGCATGCGAGAGTGTGTGTGAAAGAGAGAATGTGAGAGTGAGAGGACACTGTTAATCGTGCCCCTGTATTGTTTGAAGGCATCCATTCAGTTTCCCCAAATATCTGTTTTTATTCCCACTTTTCCCATTATTTCAAACCATCATATTTTTGTCTTTGGAAAACCACAGGAACAGTTTTTCTGGGTACAAGGCTGTCTCCTCTCTCCCAGTCACTTCTGTTCCAGCCTCTAAACTGTGCAATCTTTCAGCAGGAACTCCCTCTCCGTTCAGTAGCTTTGAGTCTTAGCTTTTGCAGGGAGAGGGGTAGAACTGGACCTTTCCTAATCCCATGAGCTTCTGTGGGTTTAGTTGTGCTTTCCTTCCCTTATCTACTTCATACCCCAGGACCCCTTCCCCAGCAGCAGAGACCCTGGAGCACAAGAGAGTAGGGAGGAGGGGTTTGGGGTCCACCACTGCCCTACATGTGACTATGCCCAAGCCCCAACATGTGAGAGCAAAGCTAACTCCCAGCTATAGCCATGGGCCCCTGGCCCCCTGCTGTCCTGCTCAGCAGAGCCCCTCCCATCAGAAATTACGGGTACTTGCACTGGGGAGGTGGCCGCTGGCTGGCCCAAGCAGAGAGCTAAGGCACCCAGGAAATGTTCCATTGGTGGTATGGGGGGATGCCAGGTGAGGTGGAGCATTCCTTGTACTTCTGGCAGCACTGAATAGCCACTGAGGGGGTGGGGGGGCAGTGTAGGTCCTGGGGCAGCCCCTTTCTGATTCCTTTATGCCCCTTCTCCCCCCTAGCCTATTTCTAAAGTCGCCTTTTCTGTCAGATAAACCTCAGAAGTTTTAATTTTATTTGAGACTTTTTCTTTTTCCTTTTAAATAAGAGGTGGATTGAAGAATATTTGAATTGACTTTATATTATGCATAAATATTTATATTTTATCTAAATAACTGCGCTGTAACAAACTTTGTGTTAGTCAAATGTTTGGAACTGTTGTAGTTGGGGGCTCTTCTTTTTCCCCATGGCAGTTTTCCCCTGGTATAAAATGTACTAGGTTACTATTATTGTTGGAGGCAAGGTGGATGGGAGTGAAATCTCAATTGTCCCTACTTTTGTGTTCCTCTCCCAGCTCCATCTCTTTCCCTAGGGACCAGGCACTCGGAAGGTGGGGTGGAGTCCTAGCCTCAGTTTGAAGAAGTGCAGGGCTGAGGGGGGTGGGGTAGGGCATGATCAAAGGGGCCATTCTCACTTTTATTTCCTCGTCTTCACTGCCCCTTGAGCTAGGTGGATTTTCTTTTCTTCATAAATAAGAGTATTTGGTAGGGAAGGCAGGTTAAAAAAAAAGAACCCACCCCCTACCCCTGTGTCTCCCCCCCATCAGTCTGGAACAGGAAGAAACCACACCATCAACACCAACAAGTTTCCGTGTTCCTTTTACATCAAAAGGGACTTGACTTTTATATAACCAAATGTGGTGTTTTAGTGACTTTTTGATAATGTACAGTTTTTTGTGAATTTAAATTTATTTCTTTCTATATTTTTAGGACCAATCTCATTTTTAATAAGGTTAAAAAAAAGGGAAAAAAAAGTCTAGAGAAAAAACTCCTGTTTTTGCCATGTGATGTTCCACAAGTGCAGCTGTAGAAAAGTGCTTGTCAGTTGAATAAAAACCACATTTGATAGAGATTCAAAAGACTCTGTGTGTTTATCTTTTCAATGTAGGTTTTCACACTTGCCCAAGGGGAGCACTGGGTGGGTGTTAGGGTAAGTATGACTGGTTGGGTGAAGAGAGCAGACAGGACTGCAACAAGCCTTTAATCTTCCAAGGTTAATCCCAAACTTCCAACTGTGGTCCTTCCTGTGCAGGAAGTACCAGGGCAGAATGTCTGTTTTCTGGATGGGTCAGGGTCTTGGTGCCCCTGGCTGTGGTGCTGGAGTGGCATCCAGTGCCTGGTCCTGCCTCGTGAGGTACGGCTTTGGCTTCCTAAGCTGCTACCTGTATTCCCATAGTATAGCAAGCATGGGCCCATCACCCACTTCCCAGCTTCCACGCATGGGTCAGACACCAGGAGGTAGATGTTTGTGTTTTATTTCAAAACAAAGGTTGAATAAGACAAAACGAAGCTCTTGTCAAATTGTCGGGAAGGAACATAAGAACACCAAGGGTCAGAAAAGGAAGAATAAGCTAGGTGGGTGGCATTGGCATAGACATGGGAAGAGTATAAAACTAGAAGCCTCTGGATAAAGGAGAAAATGTACAAAATGTGCTTGAATATAAAGTAAACTTTTTTCCTGTCCAAGGTGGTAAGTGCATACAAGAGAGCACTCACCACCCAAAAACCGTGTGTTGTGGGACGGGACACCAGTAATGGGGTGAGGACTTTCTTTTCTCAGGCTGGAAAATCTTATCACCCTCTAGGCTAGAAATTTGATTTTGGTGAACCCTCTAAACTTTAACTGGAATAAGATGGAGAAGGAACATCCACTTCCAGACTATGAAAATCACAAATGCCGTCTTTGGTGCTTGCTTACCTTCTCAGCTCCGTGGCAGCCACTGGCCAATGCATCCTCTTAAGTTCTGAGCTCTGCTCCAATGTTGGTGTTTCTGGGGGGTGACTTCCTAACATTAGTTAATGTCCTAGGCCAGGCTGTCATTACATGGTTTGTCTCTGGCCTACCACAGCAAGACCTAATTGAACAGTTCACACTATTCTGGGGTAACCAGAAACAACCAAAAGCTTTTGCACTTGATCATGAACCTTTCCAGCCCCCAGCTTTCTAACCCTCATGAAAGTCAAAGAAAAGATGTAAACCATGTACTTATGCCCTCATTCCTCTTATGAAAGGAAGGGGTGAAAGCTGAGTGAATAAGGGATCTGCTAATACCTGGAAGGACCTAAAATGCAGGTAAGCAGAGAAATGGAGTAGTTGGCTTAAGTGGGAATTGGGAAGAATCAGTACAACAAGGCACAAGATTTAAGCCCTAGCCCTTACAGATTGGCTTTCATAAAACCCACCCTTTTCTCTGAAGCTAATGTATCAGAGCCTGGGGACAAGTTTAGACCTGATTACCCATCCCTGTTTATTGTCCTTGGATAAGAAGGTCAAAGTAGCCTCGGGTGCAATGCTGCTGCTCTCCCAGAAGGTGGAGCACGTGTGCAAGAGCAGCGATGGTATTCCCCACCCCCACCAGAAAACGAGATTTCTGTCCAGGAATAAATTCCATTCCAGCAAGGCCTCTCAAAGCACCTTTGTGCTGCAAAGTACCAACCCACATGTCAGCCCCCAAAGCATTGACACTGAAGCCACAGAGAGTGAGCTTTGCAGGTACCAAGCGGGTGAATGACCTCACTACTCTGTAAATTGAAAGGAAATGAAATGGCTGAAGTGGCCCAACCCAGGGATGGTCTGTAGCATAGCATAACCTATTGTTTTCACACTCAGTGCAAGTTCATGTCTTCCTACCACCCATATCTATCACAAGGGCCATTGCTTCAGAGCTGCCAGGCTTCCAAATCTGGGCAGACCTTCAAATTCTTTGGTTAAAAAATAACATTTCTCCCCACCATCATTCCCACATCTTCCCCAACCTCTACCACACTCTTCAAGAAGTCTAGTCAACCCAGCGTCCATATCATCTCAGCGTGAGAGGAACAGGAGAAACATGTGGGGTGGGACAGGCAGGCTTGGAGCCTAGGTAAGGACTAATATTTGAGGAAGGTGCTTTGAGTATTTCTATTTGACTGAAAGCAGAAATACAAAGTATTGGAATATTTTAAGAACGTTAGGAGCATATGTAATAGGTTGGGCAGAGAAACTACCATCTGGGCTCCGCGAAGACACTTGAGAAGAGACACCAGGCAGTAATGTTTACAGAGCCCAGCTGAAGGCTCCCCTACAATCCTACCACCACGAGGCTATTTCATGAGAGAAACAGTATCCCTCATTCCTTTCATCTCCTTTATCCAGTCACTCACCCGTGTTTGAACTGTTAGAAATGAACTAGCAACCAGGGGAAAATATGATGAGTGTACCCCAAAACACCAAAAAACAAGTTCCATGGTGCCATTAACCACTACTAAAATGACCTCCCACTCCCCATGGCTTCCCTTGCCCGGCCAACCCTGCCTAAACCAGAAACACTTAACAGAATTCATTAAGTAGATTCACATGAGGAGAACACACAATAGGTAATTTCAGAATTTAACAAAGTGAAGTCACGGAAATTTAAACATTCCTTCATATACAGAGAGACAAGAGTCACGAGTTCTGGGAGGCAGAGCAGGGAGGGGCAGCAGTGACATCAGCAGTGTCCCTGTGTGGAAGGTCCCCGCCACACTTCGCCTCACACGGTAAGGCTCCGCCAAGCTGCTGTCAAATGAGCGGGATTCTGGATCTGTTTTCCTCCTCAAGGCCACTGACGGAATCTACAGTGTATTGTCCTTAAGTGTGTATTGTCCTTAAGTAGGAAATGAGCTACCTGCCCAGCTAAACCGTTCTCGGTCACTGAGCTTGGGTCTGTTTTACATTGGATGAGACTGAGACCTCCCTGGGGATGGAAGCACCCATGAGAAAATGAATAGTGGCAATTTTGTTCTTTACACTTCATATCCTACCCATTTCCCCTCCACCCCTTGCTCATCCCCATGATGTACAAAAGGACAGCCTAAGGATAGGGAACATTCGGATTCTCCATTCTGGGACGGGCGGGAGGGGAGGGAAAGCTGGGGCTGAGCTCTATGTACAACAACCCATGCAGCTTCCTTTCCCCCCAGCGTCATAGCCTTCCTCTACTGACAGCCAGACAGCCAGATGAACGCCTGTTTCTCCAGTCTCTGTCGCCTGGCCTTCGGTCTGATTGTCTGGTGGAAAGGCACCTGGCCTTGAAGTGGGAGGGAGCAGAACTCTCCTCTCAGTGTGTAAGGGAGGGACTGGGAGAAGACAGGTGAACATTCTCATTTCCTAGAAGACAGGCAAAGGGTTTCTCTTCTCTGTCTCCATGTGCATAGAGTGAGGACTTGCAGAAGGAGATGAGCTGAAGAGAAAATATAGGCTTTTTTTAATAGGACTCCTGATACTGTAAATAATGAGATGGGATTTATTGCCCTTTTCTATCCTTGTTCCATTGTCTTTCCACAAGAAGGAAAATGACTGGTTCCCTGGCAAAGGCGCCCAAACACACCAAGGCAGGACAGGCTGCCCTGGACAGTTATGGAGAGCTTTGCCCAGCCCAGCCCTGCATGGCACTCACACCCAACAGTCCCCACCGTGATTCTCCTGGATGTGTGTGCATTTAACAGCACAAGCCCTTCCAGGGTATGCAGAGGTGTCAAAGGTCAGAGCCGGAGGAAACTTCAAGGACTCCATTTTCGTCACTTTCAACTAGTTGCATGAGTCTCAAAAGGCACGGTGTGTCCAGGGTTGGAGTAGGAATTCACCAGATCCTCTGACCAGGAGGCAGGGACAGCACTATCTCCATCAAGGTTTCTTGACCTTGGCAGTACTGACATTTTGAGCCAGACACTTTCTTTGTTGGGATGTTGGGTCCCCGTGCCCAGCAGGATGGTCAGCAGCATCCCCGGTCTCTAGCCACTACATGCCAGTAGCTTACAGCCTCCACCCCCAGGCACGACAATCAAAAATGTCCCCAAGGAGTACCAAATGGTCTCTAGGGGACGAAACCACCTCCTTGAGAACCACCAGTCTAGAAGTGAAGCGACTGCTACTCCACAGTGGGAACAGAGCCCGAGTGGGCTCAGCGAGGTCACAACTTCAAAGGCTCCTGGCACAGCGGCATGATGGGGAAGGGAGGGGCCCCCAGACCCAGAGCAGGTGAGAAGATCCTCTAGGAAGCAGGAAAGCAGGTATTTTTGAAAAGCTGTAGCTAGAGAAGACACTTCCTCAGGGGGTGTTGGCCTTGGCAGTGAGAAGAATTAGAAGTCAGTTAAGTCCACCCTCTGGAACTTGCAAGGGAAGACCTAGTCTTCATCCACATTTGGCTCAAGCATGACTTCCAAGAGCTGCGGGATTGTCTCTTTAGCGGGCCTAGGCCACACCTCTGCTTCCTGAAGACAAAGTCTTGCCTTTTCTCACAGGACGTGGCAGGACAGAGGGAAGAAAAACCACTTCCACTGCGTGCTTAGCGTTCTACCTTGTTCCTTGCCCGGCCCTAAAAAATTCCATATGAAAATTTCACTCAAAAGAGAAACTCACAAAATTAAAAACTGTAAAAAGGTGAACTAGGCATGTTCTGCTGTATGGAAAAGAGAAGAAGAAAAATCTGGATGAGAGGAAGAAGGCATAATATGTATGAACAAAAGACAGGGTGGGTGAGTTAAGAGCTTTAAAAAACAAAAGTTTTTAACTCTGCATATTTTTTACACATGCCAAAAATGTCCATAACCAATTTCTGTATGAAGGGCCCACAGCAGGACCCCTTCAATGTTCTAGCACCACACCTTTTTTTTTTAAGGGAAGAAATAAAAGAAAATTTTTAAGCCTTCCCAAATAAGTTCGACACTTCAAAAAGTGTTTTTCATAAAGATGAGAAGAAGCTCCAGGCACCACGTCTCTTTGGGGTATACTGCAGTTAAAAACAAAACATAAAACTTTCTTTGCAAAAGAAACATAAAGAAGTGTCTTTGGCTTCCTTGAATGTAGCACACACAGAAAGTGACGGTTTCCCCGGGCTCCATCAGGAAGGGAGGGATAGCAGAGGACAGGAGTGCAGAGATTTCTTTTTCAGGCCCAGGCCTGTGAAAAACGATGGCCAAGTGTTAGGTCTGCGCAGGGCCCACAGATGATCTACATTCTGAGCTAGCCCTCTGGAGTCTGGGAGCATCAGCTGTTTGTATTCAACAAAGACGGGGAGGGGAATCCTCCCGGAGGAATAAGCCAAAGAGGGCAGGGAGGGGGGATGACAAACATGAGACCCTGTCTGACTTCAGGCTGCTCAGCGCACCCTGCCCCTCAGCATGTGATTCTTACCACTGTTACTTGTTGAACTGGAAAGAATAGACCCCATGCTCTGAGGGAGCATCCACGGTCACTTGATTTTGCTGGCCGCTGTTCTCCTGTAACCACAGCCAAAGCAGGAGAGTCGCCCTGTGCACCCTTCCCTCACCTCCCACCGAAGCAGCCTGGCTGGAACCCAGCCAGACTCGAGTGCCTTTCCCAGCGTACCCACCCCCCACACACACACCAAGCGTCAGAGTGCACGGGCACACAGCACACACGCACTCACACACACAGCCTCACTTCCCCAGCATTTGGAGCGGCCTGTTCTCTTCCCAAGAAACACTAGTGTTTACTATCCTGGTATTTACTCTCTGGCCAAATGTCAGGAAGAGCCTCATTCAAGGACACACACTTTCCTTGCTACATGCTTCACATACCAGTCAGCTATTTGCGAACACAGAATTAGCATCGCTGTGAGGGGAAGGTCTTGGACAGGGAAAATCTGCCTGTTCATTTTCTTATCCTCAACCCAAAGAGGCTATAAAGCTCTCACCTCAACGGAAACACTGGAAGAAGGCACAGGGGTGTACTGGGAGATGTAGGCTCCCTGCAGAGCTGCAGCCGTCGGCATGTACTAGAAGGAAAAACATCAGTGGGCTCAGTGCGGTGATTTTGGCTACATTTAAAGCACCTGGGGAGCTTGAGAAATGCCTGATGCCTCTGCTCTATCCCCAGAGATTCTAGTTCAATTGTCTAATTTAATTGTGCTTTTGAAAGCCACTTCAGGTCGTGGTTCTAAGGAACACCGGCACAGGGGGACTGCTGTGGACACGGCTTCCTTTTCCCCTCTGTCCTGCCTTCTGCTTGTCCTCGTGCACTGCCTTCTCTGCCTTGAAGCCCTCGATGCGCATCAGAATGTAGCAGGCCTACAGGAGACCTGGTGAGCTCCGTCCATTCTTCTTTCTCAGAACTATTTTGATAAGGATTCCTAGGAAATGTGAATGAACTTCCACACACACTAGTATGTAGAGAGAAACACTGTTCGGTTTTATGAGTAGGAATCAGTTAAAAGGAGTGGGCTGGGGAGCATAATAATGCTGTATTCTTGCCTCATGGATTATTACCTGTTTGTTTATCTCCTACTCTGAGTGTGCTCTCAATGACACTGAAGTGATTCTTATCATGTACAAGTATTTATGCTGAGAAATAGTACACCGGTATTCCTTCCTCGGTAGGAGTTTATAATCAGAAGTCTCCTGCTTTACCGTGCCCGCGGTGCTGAGGGAGAGGTGGCCCAGTTGCTGGGTAACAGGTCCCATCATGGAGGCAGGCTGGAGAGAAATGGGGTGATCCATCCCTGGCGTCAGAACTGAACCCTACAGACAACGACAAAAGACAGGGCTCGTTGGCAGCATCCCGCGAGGCAGCCTGAAGCAGAGATTCATGGCTACCAGGGCCATTTAAAAATCCTGGGAAATGAGAGATGAGCAGCAGCCCAGTCATGCAACCAGAACAGGTACTCTGCCCTTCAGTCCAGAGGGGTCCCCGCCGAAGAATATCAAACTCAAAAAATGTTAGGTCACATACCTTGGCTGCATAGGGGCCTGAGCCAGAACTCAAACCCACACCCCCTTTCATCAATTCCTAGTGTTTTTCATTTTAATTTTATTTTGTTAAATTTATTGGGGTGACATTGGTTCATAGGGTCACACAGATTTCAGGTACCCATGTCTACGACACGTAATCTTTATACTGCATTGTGTGCCCACCACCCAACGTCAGATCATCTTCCGTCCCATAGGATTAGCCCCTCCCAGTGTTTTCCTTTACATCAGGCGGCCTCTGGCACCTGCCGGGTTCTGAATACTCACTGAAGGCGGCATGAGGTATGACTGGTGGTGCATCCAAGACGGGTTAGGTACTTGTAGAGGAGATGTCTGAGTTACTCTCTAAAGCAAGCAAAAACAAAACAAAAACAAACATTAATTGCTTAGAAACTGTTGTTTTGCCCAAGGACCTGATAATGTTCAAACAAAACCCCCCAAAAGATGGAGTGCCCCATTATCAAATAGAAACACTAAGAATAAACTGCTTTAAAAATATTAGGAGTTCTTGCCCTGGCTGGTATGGCTCAGTGGATTGAGTGCCAGCCTGTGAACCAAAAGGTTATGGGTTCGATGCCCAGTTGGGGGCACGTGAGAGGCAACCACACATTGCTGTTCTATTTTTATTTTATTTTATTTTTTTATAGTTTCTTGCTTTCATTTATTTATTTTTATTTGTTTGTTTGTTTGTTTAGAGGGCGGGGAAGGGAAGGAGAAAGAGAGGGAGAGAAACATCAAAGTGTGGTTGCCCTCATGTGACCCCTACTGGGGACCAGGCCTGCAACCCAGGCGTGTGCCCTGACTGGGAATCGAACTGCAACCCTATGGTTCACGGCCCGCGCTCAATCCACTGAGCCACACCAACCAGGGCCCACACGTTGCTGTTTCTCTCCCTCTCTTTCTCCCTCCCTACTCCTCCCTCTAGAAATGAGTAAATAAAATCTAAAAAATATATATTAGCAACTCATACCTCAACAAATAATCCAGTTTGAAAATGGGCATCCCGGGGTCTGTAGCCCTAACCATTTAACCTTTGTGGGGGTTCTGGGCAAGTCACCCTCAGCTGTGCCTCTGTGGCGTGCAGATCATTTTGAGCTAAAGACAACTGAGATGCTAGAAAAGAAGCTGCTGCCCCTCTCTCCTTTCACTTAACTACTAGAAGAACTTGAATTAAGGGCCTTGCCTAGAATAAGAAATGAACAGAGATGGCTTCTTTTATCTACCTATAGGACAAGGCAAGCTACTAGCTATGCAACACCTGCCCTTCTTCTCGTCCTGCCATGACCCTCTGAAGCCCCCGCAGTGCCTCCCCCCACCCTTGGCTCAGAGTGCCAGGTGCACCTCATGGTCACGTGCCGCCCCGACCCTCTCATGTATGGGAAGGTTTGCCACTGATGTCGATGCTGCACAAGGGAAATGAGAACACAGCTGTTGCTCTTGTATATTTTATTTAAAAAACAAGGTAAATTAAATAGCAACTGATTCCCTGTAACACTGAAAAACTAAAAACAAAGAGGGTCAAAGAATGTACATGAATATTTCTCTAAGAAGATACGCAAATGGCTAATAAGCACATGAAAGAGGCACGAGCTCGTTAGGCACTGGGCAAAGGCCCAAAGCACAATGGGGCGCCGCTCCGCGCCCACGGGGATGACCACAGTACCAGGACGGAACAGCAGCTGTTGCGCAGGGTCCGTCGGAGGAAAGGCCGGCTTGAGTGTGGTGAGTAGGGTAATATAATAACATGGGTGCAATAATTTATAGTTTTAACTCGAACATTTCTCCTAAAATGTCCCATGGTGTGCTTGAGTGTGACACTGTTATGGTACAGAATGACATGCTTATGATTTTGTAATAAAAGATTTTGAAATAAAAAAGGGGCGTTATTTATGCTGGATCCTGCACACGGTAGGTGGGAATGTCAAATGGTTCAGCAGCTTTGGAACACAGTTTGGCAGCTCCTCAAAAAATTAAGCGTTTACTGTGTAACCCAGCCGTTCCACTGCTAGATATATACTCAAGAAAAATGAAAGTACATGCTGACACAAAAATTGCACACAAACACTCACACAAGCCACAGGCAGAAATGACGCAGATGGCCATCAACTGACAAGCGAATGATAAAATGAGGTATCATCCACACAATGGAATATGATTCAGTCACAGAAAGCAATGAAGTGCTGATACATACGACAACGTGGGTAAACCTTAAAAACATGCTAAGTGAAAGAAGCCAGGCGCAAGTGTGTTGTATGCTTCCATTTATTATGAAATGTCTGGAACAGGCCAATCTACAGACATAGAAAGTATACTAGTGGTTGCTAGGGGCGGGGGGTTAGGCGGAATGGGGAATGACCACATATGAGT
>PVKM010008276.1:0-39332 GCA_004027735.1 Carollia perspicillata
GGCAATCCTTTGGTTTGCAGCCTGTGCTCAATCCACTGACCTATACCAGCCAGGGCTGATTTTTTAAAAATTGATATTTTGTACCCTGTAACTTTGAACTCTTTGCTTCTAGGACTTTTTGTTGTTGCCACTGTTGCTTTGCTTTGGTTGACTTCCTTGGATATTTTAGGTATTTAATCATATAGTTTACAAAAAAAGTTTTTATTTTTTCTATTTATTTCTTTATTTCATGCTTTTCTTATACTTTGCTATTGTTGGTTCTCTAGACTTAACACATCCTTTCCTCTCTTCTCTGAACATAATTACATTTTCCTATGTGCTTTTTTCTCTAACATTTAAATCAGAAATAGATGTTGAATTTTACTGGTAACCTTCTCATCATTTTTTTGAAATAATTATTTAATCATTTTTCTAGTGAATGTTAGTTGTCAGTTTTCTGTATAACATTCTTGCATTCCACTATTTGGTTGTAGTCAAGTTACACATATTTTAAATTAAATACTATCAAAATCATATTTGTTTAAAAAATAAGTTAGGTAATATGATATTATTTTCTATATTCTAATACAGTTGAAATAATATAAGAATGTTGTTTGAGGAATTTGGAAAAAATTCTCCACTGAATTCACTGGAGCTAAGGATGTCTTTGAAAACTCATTTTGTATTAAATGTCTTCCTTTGATATTGACCTAATCATTTTTCATAATTTTCACTTCATTCTTAGCATTATGGATATTTAGCTTGTCTTCTGTCTCTGATGAATCATTGCATTTCTTATTCATTAGATAGACGGAAAATGTCATGGAAAGCAGTTCTGCCTGGGCCAAAAGTTGATCTGAGCTTTTAATACTATATCTAGCAGTAAGATTCTGTCACCTTTTCATTAAGATCCTCTAGCAGACTGTTGAATATCTTCATATCTTTTTAAAAGATTTTATTTATTTTTAGAGAGAGGGGAAAAGGGAGGGAGGAAGAGAGAAACAGAGAGAAATGTGTATGTGTGAGAGAAATGTCCATGTGTGAGAGAAACATGGATCAGTTGCCTCTTATACATGTCCAACTGGCAATGGGACCTGCAACCCAGGCAAGTGCCCTCATCAGGAATCAAACTAATGACCCTTCACTTTTTGGTAAGATGTCTAACCAACTGAGGCACACCAGTCAAGGCTGTGTCATTTTGCTTTCTTTCTTTTTAAGAAATCTAATTTATTTATTTTTATTTTTTTAAGATTTTATTTATTTATCTTTAGAGGGGAAGGGAAGGAGAGAGGGAGAGAAATATCAATGTATGGTTGCCTCTCGTGAGTCCCCTACTGGGAACTGGCCTGCAACCTAGGCATGTGCCCTGACTGGGAATCGAACCGGGACCCTTTGGTTCCCAGGCCCGCACTCAATCCACTGAGCCACACCAGCCAGGGCTAATTTATTTATTTTTAGAGAGGGGAAGAGAGGGAGAGAAACATCGATGTGTGGTTGCCTCTCAAGTGCCCCCTGCTGGGAACCTGGCCTGCAACCCAGGCATGTGCCCTGACTGGGAATTGAACCAGCAACCCTTTGGTTCACAGGCCTGCCCTTAATCCACTGAGCCACACCAGCCAGGGCATGTGTCTTTTTTCTTAACCCCTTACTGCATCTTTAAGATTATACCTTCTACCTTTCTCCGATTCTAATCACAAGGTCTACCCAGCTCCTACTGCTCAAAAGTTCATTGTCCACAAATTCCTGGCTCCCTTTGCAGCCTTTCCAGTTCACTGAAAGATGGGGCTGGTCAGGCTTCTTTCATGCCCACAGGTATCCTATTTCTACAGCTACAGATGAAGGTGGCATGGTGGTTAGAGGGCTGGCCCTGGAGATTCAAATCCTTATTTGGACACTTCCCACTTCTGAAACTTTGAGTACATAATTTAATCTTTCTGAGCCTTAGTTTTCTCATTTGTAAATTAAGGATAACAGTAGTCTGCATCTTAATAGATTATGAGGATTCTTTCAGTCATCCTACCAATATTTTTTGTATAATTAATATTTGTCAGGCATTGTTTTAGGTGCTAAAGATAAAGACAATGAATAAAATTTAAAAAATCCTTGTGTGCATGAAACTTATTCAAGAGAAGGAGTCAGGTAAATAAACCAAAAAAATATAAACCAACAAACTAACAATAATTGTATAATATTTGAATTATATGTATATATTTTTATATATTATGTAAGTGCTCATCTATCTATCTGTCTCTCATCATTCTATCCCTCTATCTACCTAAATTTGAGGTAGTAAGTATTTATGAATAAAAACAGAGAACGGGGCAAGAAGTGCCAGGGAGTTATTTTATTTGGGGTTGTCTTTGAGGGCCTTTCTGAGACCATGTTTAGGGAGCAACCCTCACAGAGTGAGGAAGCCAGGCCTGTGAATAAGTGGGGAAACAAGGCAGAGGGACCATCAAGATAGAAGGCCCTGAGGTGGAAATAAATGAGACTATACAAATAAAGGTTTGGTATAGTTATGGCACAAAGTGAGCTGCCGCTAATACTCCCACAACTGTTGCTACAGTAACCATCACCACTGCTGTTGTAATACGGTTGTAATAAAGGGGCCAAAAACTGACTTCTGACTGCTTATTCAAGGTCCTGGAGTAGGATTGTAATAAATGTTGGTGTCTTCCTCTCCCATTCCCGTAACCCGGGAGGAATGCACACCTCCCACCCACCCATTTTTCTCCAGCACAAAAGCATCCCTCCTTTCTGCCCATCACACCCTATCCGTGAAAGTTTCTGAAATGTGCTACATGGCGAGTCTCAAGTATTATATCTACTTTTACCTTCAGCCCCAAAACACAACACCCAAAACTGGGCTCTGCACACAGTATAGACTGTTAATCGGTGCTGATAGTCAGGGCCCCTCAGCCCAGTTTCTCCTTCTCCCATCCCTCACACTGAGAGTGGCCTGATTTAGGTCTGAAACAAAAGCAGAAGTGGTGAGGATTTGGGCCTAATAGTTTCATAGGCCCTTTTCCATCCTGTACAACATTTTGTGGTGCTTGGGGTGGGTTCATCTATAAGGAAGGCAGCCCTACTATATTTTCTTCTATAGATCATTTTCAACCCAACTTCATCCCCTTTAGCTTTCTCCACTGATATCATCTGCTCCCAGATTATTTGCCTTCTATCCCTGTCTCTTGCCCTCTCTTTATTGCTTTCTCTATAAGCTGTCTTATCTCAGAACATATTTCAATATCACAGTTTGGAACAGAGGTAAGTATTAAGTATAAAAATCTGAATTATGGAAGGGATTTCTTTATTCATAAAGAAATGCAACTTTATTATTTTATTATTAAAGGTTACCAAGTAAATGCAGATGTTTTTAGCAAATACATAAAAATCAATAATTACTCACTACTCACTACTACCCATATACTCACTACTTCTAAATGGAGATTCCTAAAGTGCTTGAAAAGGATTGTTTTAGGAAGACTAAATATGTCACCCTTAGCAATATTGTTTATGCTCTTAATTTACTAAACAGATGCCTTTTGTATTTATTGCACAAAGATAAACTTTTTTCCACAGTCAATAAATCTCAAATTAGACCCAAATTATTGTGATTTTCCACTTAGTTTTCCAAGCCCAAGGCAATGATTCACTTATTTCAAGGTATTTCTGATAAAGTAGAATTTCACTCTGTAATGAAGTAACAGACCTTGGGAGGTGGCTGTTGGGCCTGACCTAAAGTTTGCTTTTTGTGCTTTCTTCCTTTTTGCTTTAGATCTTTCATTTTCCTTAGGTGTCTCTCATCTGCTTTGTTCATCTAGGTCTCTCAAGGGGACATTCCCAATGCCTTCTAAGCCAGCCTTAAAGAATGGGTAGAACTGCCTGCAGAACAGAAGTGCTAGGTGCAGAGGGAGTAAAGGAAGGAAAATATCTCCCATAGGAACTGGAAACCAATTGCTCTAATTAGGGAAAGTGGTACAATGAACATCAGAATAAAGGGCATTTGGCTGGGAGGAATAGCCCTGCTGACTGAGAGGTTAAAGGCAGGTCCCCTAGTGCTTTCCCTCTGGTCCAGAGGTCTGACCATGTTCATGACCTAAGCTGATTCTGCATGTCCCCAGAAGACAGGAAGGTTCTGGAAATCCCTCTCAACCCTGATTCCAGCTGTTGGCCAGGGAACTCCTGGCTTGTCAGTGCCTAGAATGATACAGGTTCATCAGTATGGGCATGAAGGAGAAGGGTTGCAGCTATCCCTCTCAGAACAACGTGGAACTTCTGAGTTCTTAACATTCTAAAGGGCAGGTGTTACCAAGTGCACGTGATTGAGAGAGTGGGAACATCTGTGACACCTGGATCTCATGGACCAAATAGATCACAAAGCAAGGGTCAGTGGGAACTCTGTGACACATGGATGTAGGATCTCAGTGAAGCTCCTGGGATTGCATTCTGGTCCTGCCTCTGCTACTACTCTGACAACATTTGAATTTCGTCTGCCGCCAGGGTACTCTAAAAGAGCAGGACACAGAGCTGGAGCCCAGACGTCTATCTGGAGATTCCAGGCATCAAATGCCCTGTCTTTGATCTATCTTTCCTTTCTTGTCTCTCTCCCATTGCTGCCTGCCTCCTCCACCACACGCTAATCTCTCACCTGTCTGCATCTGCCCAGCTCTCCTCTAGAGGTTCTTAACTAGCCTTGCCTGGGATACAGGCTGTCTTCTCCAACTAGCTTCCCTTTCTGGACTCAATAGGAGGAGCCATTTGTGATTTCTTGGTTGGAGGGGGAAGCAGGGAACAGAGTTGGACAGGAAGCAAATGAGGGGTGAAGGTGGGAAGTAGGGTGAGGCTGGAGAGGTAAAGAGATATTGGTGACCTGATAAGTTTTCCTTCCTCCTGGTTAGACTTGTCCCTGCCTTTGGATGTTGATCTGTTCTAGTGGAAGGTGAGGGAGAAGGAATAGGGAATGTGGAGGGCTGGAGTAACTTTCAAGCCCTCATAAAAATAGACAACATGGTAGAATGGGATGGAGCAGGATCTGGGGAGAGTGTCTAATGTGATTGTTCAGAATTAGATCTCCGGGAGCTTATTTATCCACTTTCTCCAAATTGGTGGGCTGAATTGCCTCGTTCTCTCTTGCCAAATCTTCATCTAAAAACTACCCCAGTTTTTCCATCCCTCCCCATCACCACCCCAGCAACTCCTTCATGGCACCCCATCTTTCCCGTGCTTGGTTCTTCTTTCCAGTGTGCTCAGTAGTATGTCTCCTTTTCCACCCAGCCTGTTAGAGAGATTAAGGACGGGGTTTGCAAGGTGAGTATACAAGGAGGCATAGGGGCTTAAGTGGTTAAGGCCAGGTGGATAGGAGTCTGGGGAAGGGAGTTGAGGTAAGTATCTGTAGGCAGGTGAAAATGGAGGGGGCAGAAAACACAGTGAGCTAGGGCCATAGATTAGGAGAAAGGAGAGATTTGTATTTCTCACAGTAGTAAGTGGGCATAGAGTAGTTGGGGGTGAAAATGCAAATGCCTATAGTGGCTAGTCAGGTAACAAATAGGTTTCTAAAGGGGCAGCCACTTATTGAGGCTAAGAAGAAATGTGGTCATGGGGTTGGCAGCTCTTGTAATTTTTCAGAAGTCAGAAATTCAGATTTTATGTGAAAGTCTCTAAGTTTTAAATACTGGACATTAAAAAAACCACACCTGTACAGTGTAGGACAGGCCAAACCAAACACTATCCATGGACTGTACTTGTTTAAGCTCCAGTAAAGTGATCAAAATGCTTGTTGGAAAAAAAAGCTCTTGGTCGATGCCTGGGAATCAGGAGGCCTTGGTTCTAGTGTCATTTGTACTGCTTCTTGTTTTATGACCCTGAACAAATAAAATCACCCCTGCACCCCTCTTTTTCTGTAAAATGTGTAGATGGGATAAATGACCTTAAGGGCCTTTCTAATTCTAATGTTCTGTGATTCCAGGTGGAAGGTGCAGGGCCTCAGAGACTAACTGTGGGTTAGGGTAGATCAGAATCTGAGACAAAGAGGGTGAGGAGTTCAACAGAGTCAGAGTTCCTAGGACCTGGGACCCCAGAACCTGAGGGCACTGAGAAAAGGAGCAGAGCTCTGTAGTTGGAATGAAGTTTGGGTTAGGATCACTGGAGGGGTAACCAGAAGTGGAGGTTGCATTTGCTGGGGGTTCTGGTGAGGTATGGAAATGCTTACCACCAGGATATCGCCTCAGGATGAGCTTTCGGACCTCATCATAGATAAAGATGAGGAGACTATATGGGAAGGCACAGAACCACCAGGTAACCCTGAAAGAAGCAGAGGAGAGTGTTAGGAACATTAGAGGCTGATCACAAAAAGGAGAATTTGAATGGACCAGAACTTGGACCCTAGAAGGTGCCCATTTAAAGAAACACTCACTTGAGTGGGTACATACGGAGGGCCACACCCATGCCTGGGCAGTAGGATAGAAAGGCAGCCAGTGCTGTCTCTTCCAGGAGCCCAAAAATCAAAATCTTGTTTCTGGAAAAGCAAAGAAAGGAGTGTATGTAGCATTTAAAGGGAAAAAGAGGAGGGAGATTCAGGGAGACACCTGGTAGTGGAGGGGAAAGAAGCAAGAAGAAATGTGAGGGAAGGGTCATTTATGACCTCTCCCAGTGCCCTCTGCAGACAACTTCTCATGGTGTGTGTAACCCAAGAAAGATTTTCTTTAACTTTTATGCTTATTAATTTTACCCCTTAATGTTACCTATAACACACATACTCATTCACTAAATAAATGTTTTTTATGTGCTGGGTGATGTGCTCTGTTCTGGAGATGCCATGCACAACATGAGCTTCCTTCTGGAGACATGGGACCTGCCCTCATTCAGCTTATAATCTTGTTGTTTCTCCAGGAAAGTGGCCTGTGAAAATATCATCTCCCCATGAAGATGCCACGACAGCTCCTTCAGTACAGGGTTCACCTGTGTCTTCTGCATCCTCAGTGTCTCCTACAGCCCCTTTTAGCTCTTGGTTATAGATATTCAATAAAGAAGCAAATATTAGCAGCGGGAAATTTCACTGGAGAATAAATGCTCAATGTATTGCATGCTTACTATGTCAGAATTGAAAAACAAAACAAAATAAGGTTCTGAGGGCAGTTTCTGGAGTCAGACAGGTGGCATCTAGTCCTAGCACTGCCACTTACTAGCTTTTGGTTATAAGCAATGTTCCTGTGAGCCTTGTGTTCCTTCTCTGTAAGATGGAGATATTACCCTTATATCATAGGATTGCTGGGAAAATGATATGAGATAAAGCACGGAAAGCTCATGAGCATGGACAGTGCTCAGTCATATTATTACTCAACCTTTTATAACCTTGTGCACATCACCTCTTCATGGCTGAAGCCAGTAGTTTCCAAACTTTTCATTCACTAAGGACCCCTCCTATTTTCTTCCAAAAAGGCCACGTTTTAATTGATTTTTGTCTTGCAAGCTGCATTTGTCAATTAAGTAGTGACTATATTTCCCCATTTAAAATTAATCAGACATATATGAAACTTCCAACCAGAACTACACATTAGCATGTGTTCGCTATACTTCATACCTAGGCTTCTGCCTAAGAATGGCACTTGGGTGGTCCTAGGAGCCTTATCACAGAAAAGTGCTTGATTTCCATAAAGCTTTTTGAATGATGGAAATACTATCTCAGAAGACCCCTGAGGGCCCAGGAGCCCCATGTGACACCTGAGGTGCTGAGGCTGCCTTTGGCCAGGTAACTTGCTGGTATTAGTACCCCCCTGTACCCAGCTTGACTTTTGTTTCTTTTCCATTTGCCTCTCAGTTTGGCTGGATTTAGTCAATTATGTTCTCACCTTCCTGTGTCCCTCATGCACTGCACAATAAGTCCCAGCCCAGAACTGTACCAAATTTCTTGGACTCTCTGCTCCTTGTTCTCTTTTCACTGTATTTTCCTCATCAGTGTCTTTTTTAGCTCACTGGAGTTGCCTACCTTTATTTATCTAACAGATTTTTCATTTTTTTCTCCCTCAGATCTTAAATGCTATTAACTTCACCAGGGTTTGGCATCTTTATTTTTTTCCCAAACTCAGAAATTAGGACAAAACTCATTTGGACAATTCATTTCCAGTCCAAAAAAAAAAAAAAAAAGAACAGGAGTGGTACCTTCAGCACTTGCTACCATCCATGATACAGTCACAGAGTAGTTATTGAGTTCCTCACAGGTGCCAGACTGTGATAGGTGATCCACCCCATGCAGTGGCCAAGAGCTTTGGCTTTAAAAGCTGACCTGTGTTAACCCTTATCAGCTGAGTGACCTCAGGCACATCATTTAACATTTTGGGGGTTTCATCCATAAATTGCAAGGTTAAACAATGTTTTTGAATCACTTACTTCTGTGACTGGCACATATTAAACTCACACTATAAGATCGCATTGAACCTGACCCTGAGTAGCTCATAGAGACCACAAAGATAATACCATTACCACAGGGCAAGTGCTATAAACTAGACCTACCTGTCAGCACAAGGGAGCATGGGACACCTTGTATTTAGGGATGGGCAAAGAATAGAGAAAAATATCACTAGAACACAAGATGGAGGAAGGAAGGAATTAAAGAAGGAAGAAAATAAGGGAGGGAAGAAAGAAATAAGGAGGGATAGAAGGAAATAAAGTAAAGAATGAAGGAAGGAAAGAAGAAGGCATGGAGAGAAGATGAAAAGGAAAGAAGGTGAAAGAAGACCTTGACAAAATACATTTTAGGAACAAAATAAAACTCATCAGAAATAGTCATATCACTCTTTCTTCTCTTATTTTTAAAACGTGACTCTGGATCTACAGCTGGGTAACTAAAACCTTAGGTCTCTCTAGCAGAACTGGGCCCGGGCGTAGAGGTGAGCCTGTGACAGCCCTTCTGCTTGGGTAGGCAAGTGCCTGGTGGGGTGGGTGCTCACTTCATGCCCTGCTGGAAGACCGAGTTGCGGCGGGTCTTGCAGATGATGAGGTCAGCCCACTGCACCACCACGATGCTGGCAAAAAAAGCTGTGTGACAGGTAAACTCCACCACCTTCCGCTGCTCGTAGGTCTGGGGGAGAGTGGACAGAGAGGCAGCATTGTGAGAAGAAAAGTCAGGGCCAGAGTGTAGCACAGTTTGGTGCCATTGTTAAACAATGGGCACTAAATCCATGCTTAGCCTCCAGTCCCAGTTGGCCACTACTGACCTCTGCTGGGCATTTAGACCCCTGTCTCATACACATATGTCTGCATGTACCCAGCCCCACTCACCCACTCCTGTCCATAGCTGTCCTCCAGGTCATTTGTGGATCGGTCATCCCAGTCAAGGCGGATTCCCAGCAACCGTGATGGCAGAAAACCGTTCTCTGCCAGGATCACAAAGTAGGTGAAGAAGCCTCCTAGAGCCTGGATCATCCCTGTGGGTCATGGGCAAAATGTAGGGTCTGGGGTCAAGGGAAGCTGTAGGGCACCAGAACTAAAAGGCCAGAGATACATATCCCTGACCCTGGGGAAGCTGGCCTCTGTTGTGGACTCCAAAAGCTGGGGAAAGAATTCTCTGAAGTTCCCTCCTAAGCCCCAGGGCCCCGCCGCACCAATCTGTCCATAGGCCATGCTGATGAGCCTCTCATTCACTAGCTTGTCTGTCTGCGAGTTTCTTGGCTGCCGCTTCATGATGTCACTCTCAGCTGCCTCGTAGGCCAAGGAGATGGCAGGAACCTGTGTGAGGTGGGGAGTAGGGGAGAGAAGGGCTTTGGAAAAGAGTCTTATCTTCAGCCAGCACAGTCTGGTCAGCTGCCTTTTGTTCCTCTCTCCTGCTACCCATCCCTGCTCACTGTGCCCACATGATTGCCTTGCCTGTATCCTACGCCAGCCCTTGGCCTTACCATGTCAGTGCCCAGGTCAATGCAGAGGATGGTCACAGTGCCCAGTGGCAGGGGGATGTTGGCAATGATGAAGAGCAGGAAGGGGGTGATCTCAGGGATGTTACTGGTCAGGGTGTACGCGATGGATTTTTTCAGGTTGTCAAAGATGAGGCGGCCTGTGGGGAATTCCCAAGGGCATCAGGGGGATCAGAAGCACCCTTCCCCACTGCAGCCATGGAGGTGTAGCTACTCAACTTCCTGAGAGAGGAAGATTTTGTGTGTGAAGGAAGCTAATGCTGGCAGTGGACACCTGGAATCTTGAGTTGACTGATTGGGGTAAAAGCCACTAGAAGTAGATTTTGGGGCATAAATCATTCTGGATGACACTTCACCAATAGCCTCCTTACCCTCCTCCACGCCTGTGACAATGGAGGCAAAGTTGTCATCCAGCAGGATCATGTCAGCTGCCTGCTTAGAGACATCGGAGCCTGAGATACCCATGGCAATGCCAATGTCTGCCTTCTTCAGTGCTGGAGAGTCGTTCACGCCATCACCCGTCACTGCCACAATGGCTCCCTGGGAGAAGATACATCCAAGCTGGAGGGTAAAGGCCATGCACAGGCCCATCCCCACCTTCTGCCACCTTGCTCACCTGCCTCTGACAGCCCTCTACGATGATAAGCTTCTGCTGTGGAGATGTCCGTGCAAAAACAATCTCTGTGTGGTTCTTGAGGATCTCATCCAGCTGCTCTGATGTCATGTCCTTCAGGTCAGAGCCATGCACCACACATGCTTTGGCCTCTCTGGAGGGCAGAGGCAGAGGTGTTGATTCCTGTCCTAACCAGCCAGCTGCCTCTCATGACTGCCACCAGGGCTCAAGTCTCCCCTCAGGGCCTCATCCTCCTCTCCTCTGAAGCTCAGTGACCTGTTTTTCCCATTTCTCTGAGGAAATGATGCTGGATCTTTGCCATGTGCATAATCACAGTCAGTACAGTTTGCTAGGTGTGTGTTCATTCTCTTATACATATTTCATTGCTGTAGCCACCCTGCAGTGTAAATAGGATCTTAATTTTGTAGTTGAGAAAATGTAGGGTCAGGAAAGTAAGGTGACATCTCCAAGGTTACACAAGTAAACAATGTACAACCTGGACACATTCAGGACTGAGGAACCAAAGGCAAAGCCTATGAAGTTCCCAGAGGTGCTATCCGGATACCCCAGGGAAGACTCAGGCACCCTGTGGGAGAGGATGGGTTGACTGAGAACAGGGAATTCTACAAAAGCATCACCTGGGGTTGACTTGACTGACAGGGATATTGAGCCGGGCTGCAATGTCCTCCACAGTTTCATTGCCCTCTGATATAATGCCCACGCCTTTGGCAATAGCTTTGGCTGTGATTGGGTGGTCCCCAGTCACCATGATCACCTGGCAAGAAGGAGAAAGGAGAAAAGAGTAAAGGACTGCTATATTAAGTGACCCTTCCACTTTACCCCAGCCTATTTGTTTTCCAAAGTCAGGAAAAGGCAGATGGTGAGGCTCACAGATCCCAGCCAAAATAATGGAAGTGTGTGGGTGGGGGGGTGTATTGGGGGAGAGACAATGACAAGTTGTGTTCAGGGATCAGAGATAGTTTGCTTAGATGGAGGAAAGCTGCCATGACAGGATAACATGTTAATGAGTGTCCCTTGGTTGAGAAACCTCAAAGATTGTTTAGACATTTGGATTTCATGGGATATGAGGCTTACAGAGATAGGAGGTCCCTTAACAGCTTCCTCCTGTTACCTATAAAACAAAGGCTTAGAAAGGGCTGTGATATGCTCAAGGTCACAGGGAGCCAGAACTAGGACATGGTTCTCATGTTCAATATGACTGCTGCAGGCCATCTAATTGGTCAGATCAGAATAAGGACAGGGAGACAAACCTCTTACACTCCCTGCCCTGATATTTTTCCATGATGTGGGAAGAAGGTGATTCCTGCCCTAGTGATCATTGTGTTTCAGAATGGATGGAGTTGGGTTGGGAGGGTGGTTGGCATCTGAGAGGTCAGTTAAGAGGCTATCATAAGCATAAAATGATCAAAGTTGGATTAGGATATAGCGTTTGTGTGGGGGGTTCATGGGGCAAATTGCATACATACTAATAAGGAAGCCTCTCAAGCCTCACAGCCTTCTCTTCCACCCATGACACTCTTCCACTGAAACTGCCCTCCAAAGGCTGTATGAGCCTCCCAATTGAAAAACATTGGCAACTTTACAGTTCTCATTCTTCTTGACTTCTCTGAGGTGTTTGGCACCACCCCTCCTTGAAACCTTTTCGTCCCTTGGCTTCCATGGATTCTTTTTTTTAAGACTTTATTTATTTATCTTTAGAGGGGAAGGAAAGGAGAATGGGAGAGAAACATCAATGTATGGTTGCCTCTCACATGTCCCCTGCTGGGAATTAGCCTGCAACCCAGGAATGTGCCCTGACTTGGAATTGAACCATGGTTGTTTGGTTCGTAGGCTCATGCTCAATCCACTGAGCTACACCAGCCAGGGCCCATGGATTCTTTATACTTGGTTCTTCTCCATCCTCTTCATGTACTTCCCCACCCTTCTCAGGGAGGCAGCCAACAAGAGTGGAAGAAGTGGCTTAGGAATCAGAAGACTACATGAGTGTAAATGCTGACTTACCCCAACCCTAGGACCTTCGACAAATGCCTTCACTGCATCTCAGCACATGTATATTTCATGGTTGTCATGAAGAGTATGTGGCATTCGATGGGTGCTCAATAAATGTTAGCTGTGTCTTACCACCCTCTTCCCTCAGTCACTGGTTCTTGCTCCTCTGCTTGCCCCTAAATGTTGATGTGGCCCAGTTTCATGCTTCTCATCTTTCTAGACCCGTGCTCTTTTCCTGGGAACAGTAATCCATCCAATTTCACCTATTTTGTTTGGTGAAGTGGCTTGGTCCTTTGTAATATAATAAAATATACTAGTATGTCTTTACTTTGCATTCACGGGCTAATGAGAGTCAAATCTCCAGTCTTGATTTTCTTTCTTGAGCTCTATATCACATTTCAACCTTCTCTAGAACACCTCTCCCTGGGTGTCTTATAGATTCTTTGAATGCAAGGTCAAACTGGACTCATTATTTCTACTTCTACCACCACCACCATGTCTACTTCTCTACTCCCCACCTTAGAAACTATCCCTTATCCATTCAGACCTTTCGTCTCCTATATCTTCCTCATCTCCTATATCTAGTTTAATCACCAAGTTCTCAAAATGTTTTTCAAATATAACAACTTCCTTTTGTCAATGCCCTTGTTCAGGTCATTATCCCTTGCCTAAACTATTGTAATGGCTTCTTGACTGTCTTCCTGACTCCAGTTCTTTTCCAAATCTAGGACCTCCTCCAACTAAAGGCTAAATCTGCCCCATGACACCTGTGGCTATCTGTGGACCACAGGATAGAATCCAAGTCTGGCATTTCAGCAAAATTCCTACAGCTGGCTCTGGCCAAACATTTCAGTCTCAATTCAATTCCCAGTGCCTTTCTGCTACCTCTTCCTACAACCCACGCACACACCCGAAACAGTCTAACCACATAGGGTACACACTGTTCCCTGCTCTTGACATGCCTTTCTCTCCCTCACTGCTTTACAAAATACTTGTCAACCTTCAAGGCTCCGATCAAATATCATGCCCTCTGTAAAACATTGTCCAATTTCCTGAGGCAGAATTAACTGCTCCCTGCTCTGACTTCCCATGGAGGGACTTTCCCCAGGCCTCTGTGATAGTTCTGATCATGGCAAGAGGCAGTCTAATGAATAGCAGAGCATGTGCCTTCCAGAGAAACAGGCTATACTTGATACAGCCAGTCTACTTCTTACCAGCAGATTTGGGAAAGCTACTTACCAACTCTGAGTCTCAGCTCATTTTAATTTTAAAGGAGTAGTGAAGCCTACCTTAGAGAAAGAGTGGTATTGGGTTTAGAAATCACACACACACACACACACACACACACACACACACACACTAGGGGACCTGTATCAAGGGGACTTGATATACATATAAAGTCCCCTAGTATGATGGTTGAGAAATAGCAGATTGTCTTGTTTAAAATCCTGGCCCTACCACTTACTAGTTGTGTGGTTTTGGGTATGGTACTTCGTGCCTCAGTCCCTCTGTGTAAAAAAGGGAAAATACTAGTGTTTACTCATAGGTTATTATGAAGATTAAATGAGATTATACAGGTTTAGTGCTAAGAGTAGTACCTGATTCAAATAAAGGCTCACAAAACAACTGGCTGTTTTTATTATTAGAGTATCTGATCTATAGTAAGTGCGCAACTACCCTAGCTATTATGATTGTTCTGTGGTTTTCTGTGGTTAACTGTAAAGGCATTTGTTTCCCCTGAAAGATGATGAATTCCAGAGGCTAGACTGTGTCTTGTTCATCTTGGAATCACCAGTGCCTATTGCACTACCTGACACCCAATAGACAGGTACAGTTGAACTAATATGGTAAGAGATGAGATATTGAAAAAAAAGAGGAGCAAGTAATGGCACCATGCCTGGCTAGTTGCTAGGTTAAGGGGAAATGGTATAGAGCTGTATCTTTGGAACAGAAAAGTAAACTCCAAGATGGAAGAGAATTATGTTCATTTGTTTGTTGAACTCCAACCCCTTAAACAGTGTCTGGTACATAGTTGGTAAACAATAAATATTTGTTAAATGAATAAAAATTGTAGCACCAAGGAGGGTGTGGCCATTGAGAAGCAGTTGTGGACAAGAGTAGCAGTAGACAAGAAAACCTGGGAGAGGGGTCCAAGGTGGGAGAAGTGCAGAGAAGTGATACAGGGTCTTGGGGGCAGTGAATGAGTGCAGATAGGAACCTGCTAATCCCATCCCAAGTGGCCAGAGAGAGTGGGCAATAGTTGGGAAAGGTAGGGCACCATATCTCCAAGACAGGGCTGCCAGATTAGCTTGACATCAGAATGGAAGGAGCCATGCCAGGGAGGGAGAAGATGGACATGGGAGACTGGGCACTCTAAGCACAAGGGAGAAGAGGGAGCGCTCCAAGGCAGTGACCAACATTTCCTTGCAAATGACAGCTTCCCCTCTCAGTCTGTGGAAAGGAGATCACCAGTGGCCTGGAGTCTCCAGACTAGTAGCCCCTGCAGTCTCTTGACCTTTGGAGCGTGGAAGGAGAGGGTGAAGGGGAAGAAATGAAGCCAGTACCTTGATGCCTGCACTCCGACACTTGCCCACAGCATCGGGCACAGCAGCCCGAGGGGGGTCGATCATGGACATGAGCCCCACGAAGCAGAGCTTTTCTGTGGGAAAGTTAAGTTCATCCGTGTCAAATCTGAAGCCACGGGGAAACTTTCCAGAGGGCAGATTCAGCTGACAGAACCCTGAAGGGGTGCAGAAGGAGAGAGTGAGAGCAGGAAGGTGGCTGCCTGAACGCCCCTGAAGGCTCTCACCCTAGAGAAGGCCCTGAGGATTGGGAATCCCTTTCTCATCCCGGCTCCTTGCTTCTGGACCCTCACCCAGCACGCGCTCCCCCAGTCCTCCCAGCTCCATGTAGGCATTCTGAAAAGCATCTTGCATCTCCTTGTCCAGAGGGATCTCCTTGCCCTGCACCAAGATGGAGGAGCACCGGTCCAGGATGCGCTCTGGGGCCCCCTTCATCACCAGCACATGGCTCTGGGGACTGTCTTCTCGCTCATGGATGGACAGCTAGAGAGAGGATGAATGGTTACAAAAGGGGCTATATTTGTCTTATTAGCTCCAGAGCCCAGCACAGAGCCTGGGACAGAGCAGTAAGAAACCCTTTCTTAATGTAATAACTGCTGACTCATTCACCCTTGTCAGCATAGGGACAGTCTTTCTGCAAAGCAGTGTTTGGACCTCATAGTCCCAACCCTGTAACCTGAGAGTGACCTTCCTGTAGGACATTCATTGACTCAACAAATATTTATTAAGATCAGTTAAGACAGGCACTGTGCAGGGACTAGATGGCTTTCTTGTCAGCATTCCCTACCATCATACTGGTCTCTGTGGGGTTTTACCTCTATGGCCTACACAGGACATAGCTGAGACTGTATTCTTGGCATTTAATAGATGCCTACGGGCTGAGGAATACCCTAAGGAAATTTCTGAAGTATGTTTCAACTGAGTGGGATAAAAGGGTTGAGAGACTAGGGACAGAGGACAGGGAGTTCTGGGAAAAGCCAAGAGGTTTGAAGCAAGGAATGAAAATTTGGGAGCTAAGGGATAATGGCAACCAGACATATAGTCACCCACATTACCCTGGGGAATAAGATAAAGGTGAAAGGGCATGATGTCAGATGTCTCCCCTCCTCATGTTGATTCCCTCTTGACTTTGTGCAACCCCCATTTTTGTCCCTCCCTTTCCCCTGTCCCAGTGCTCCATTCAGACCTGGTATTTGTTGGTGGAGTTGAAAGGAATCTCTGCCACCTTGGGGTTTCTGTCCCTCATCTTCCTCACGGAGCCACAGGACAACTCAATACACTTGAGCAGAGCTGACTCAGAGGCATCACCAGCTGTGTCACGCTGCCAGAAGAGAATTCAGTATCATAGTGAGGCTGGAGAAGGATGGAGGACCAATGTGAGGGGGCACTGAAGCCTTGGAGGCTGCCACAGGGTGTGAGAGAGGAAGCTGGGCATCAGCAAAGTGAACAGGATATCACAATGCCCTGTTCTACTACCTTAGACACAGAGATGTTCTCCTGCCCTGCTTTGAAGACAGCACGGTTGCAGAGTCCAGCAATCCGAGACAGGGCGGTCCATGTGGGAGATCGTTTGTCAAAAGTGGCCCCTTGGAGAAAATGAGGGAGCTTAGTTCCCCTTTAAAACTCTTATCTCTCCCCACCCACTCTGCCACCCAGTGTCCTAGACACCCTCCAGAAAGAACCCTTCACCCTTCTGGGGTGCACAATCACCAGACTGGTCTTCAGTGGTGTCAGCCTCATGGATCTGGTTGTCAAACCACATGTGGGCAACTGTCATGCGATTCTGGGTGAGGGTGCCTGTCTTGTCAGAGCAGATGGTGGAGGTGGAGCCCAGGGTCTCCACCGCCTCCAGGTTCTTCACCAGACAGTTCTTCCTCGCCATGCGCTTGGCTGTCAGGGTCAAACATACCTGGCAGAGAGAGAGGAGAATAAAAAAGGGCCAAGCCTGAGTTGGGTATCTATGACTTTACCCCAGAGTACAATTCTATCCCTTCTCCCTTGATCCTACTCCATAAACATTACTGGGATCTAGGTGTGAGCAGCTGAACAGAGATCATAGGTGTATATTTAGGTGAAATGTCCAGTCTGGCACTAAGACATTTGTCTAGAGCTCGAGAGAGGGCCAGAGTAGAGCTGGCATAAGGATGTGAGAGTAACCCATACAGAACAGGTACTGAAAACTGGGCTCACTTAAGTGTGTAAGGAGAAAAGCAGAGAGGTGAGGCCTAAGAACCAGTATTGAGAAGAGAAGACACTGCCAGGGACAGAGGAGAGGAGAACCAGGATAGTGACATGTCACACTGTTCAGTGAAGGAGAATATTGTAGGCAGGTGGACAGCAGGTGGTCAGCAGTATTTATTTCAGCAGCTGCGTTAAGGATGGAGCTCAGAAAAGGTCACTGGATTTGCTAGGTAGTCAGTGGTGACCTTTGAGAAAGCCTTTACAGAAGGGCCAGGATGATCTCCAGACTACAGGGGCAGATGAATAGTACATAGGTGGTGAGAATGGGCAACTCTGACAAGCTGCAGGAGAGAGACTGCATGCCAAAATATAGCCCCACCTGAGATTTTTCAGACTCACCTCTGAGCCACTTATTAAATGATCATTTTTAGACTCACACTCTAACCTATGTATTAAATGAGAATCTGATATGTGATTTTAGGGGCTGGCAGTGAAAAAATTGCTGAGAGGCAACAAGCTTCTATCACTTTTGAGGAAAGGGTAACAAGACCCTCCCCTGGTGGCACCTCAGCCTGACTACTCACAGTGACAGTGGCCAGCAGACCCTCAGGCACGTTGGCAACAATGATGCCGATGAGGAAGATGACTGCCTCCAGCCAGCTGTAGCCCAGGATGAGGGATAGCACGAAGAAGGAGACACCCAGAAACACAGCCACCCCTGTGATCAGCTGGATGAAGTGTTCAATCTCCATGGCTATAGGGGTCCGCCCAACCTCCAGGCCTGAGGCCAGAGTGGCTATGCGGCCCATCACTGTCCGGTCACCTGTGGCAATCACGATACCCCTGGCAGTGCCTGCAACACAGGAAGGGACACCAGGCTGGGTGCCTTTGGTCTGAGGAACTGAAGTCCTGCCCTTCTTCCTGAGAAAGGAAAACCATTCCAGAGTAAATGAACTGAAGACTCTGATTCTGGAGTTTCAGTGGACTGTACCTAAATCTCCAATCCCAGACTGAGCACAGTAGCAAATTATTTTCTCTTACACTTGGGCCTGCAGAAAGGGCTTTCAAATAAACTCAAAGTTAAAAATAAGTAGATTTAATAAGTGCAAAAAATATTGCCTGCAGTATTTCAGTAAAATCAATCTCCTACTTGTTATCCAAAAGTATTATTATGAACACAAAAGAAGGCACTTGTGGATTTTTCCATATAGCCTTCAAGATTTTCTTTCTTTTAAAAAATATTTATTTATTTTTAGAAAGAGAAGAAAGGAGGGAGAAAGAGAGAGAGAGAAATGTCAATGTGCAAGAGATACATTGATCAGTTGCCTCTCACGTGTCCCCAACTAGGGACCTGGCCTACAACCCAGGCATGTGCCTCTACTGGGAATTGAACCAGTGACCTTTTTGTTCATAGACTGTCACTCAGTTCAGTGAACCACACCAGCAAGGGCAAGATTGTCTTTCTTAACATTAGGCATGAATCTCCATAGAAGTAAGGCAATTACTGACCCTTATGCAGACACTAAAGCGCCTTTGGGAGAAGGGTGGGACAGTGAGGACAGTGAGAACATGCTAGTTAGAATCAGCCAAACTGGAGTTTGAATCCTTGTTTGAGGGCCTACCAATGGATTGTTTTAATAATTAAGTAAGATAGTGCTGTAATACACATAGATCAGTATCTCGGATATAGTAGGCACTCAACAAATGTTAGTTCCATTCATTTCCTGTACTCTCTTCAAAGCCAATTTCAGAGCAAGCAGTGGAAATATTGTACTAGGCATTTTTAACAATTATAGGAAAAGCAGAGCAAACTTTAGAATCTCAGTACATTACAAATTTAGGAAATTTAATGTGTGGTGATTTTCATTGCATTTCAAAGTTGCTGAAAGAGGGGAAAAGCCCAGAGAAACATAATCCACTGAAGAGAAACAACAAATATGAAGGGAAAGGTGTGGAGGTGGGGTACAAGGCCTTCTTTGACATACTTTCTGAAGCCCATGGTCTTGTCAGGCCTCCTTCTTCCACTAGCTCTTGCCTCATACTCCCTCTCTGAGTCAGTCCTGACTCAATTCACTGGAATAACCACAGAAGGCACAGGTTGCAGTTGTACTTGGACCCCAATCACTAATTGGTGGCAGCTCTGGGAGTTTTCTCTGGCCTTTGGTCATCTCTAGAACCCAGAACAGGGATGGGGCAACCTGGGCAGCCTAAGCATGACAGTTTCTCTTGGTGAAGCACAGTCCTAGATATAGCCTAAAGAAGGGCCTAAATGTCCATCTGGCATGGAAGTCTTCCTTCCCCTTCCTCAGACTTGGGCTCTGGTGAAAGCAAGGACCAGAGAAGGAGGCAACTAGTCCCAGACCCAAGAGAAACAGAAGGCATCAGTCAAGCCAAAGACAGAGAGTGTGTGTGTGTGTGAGCATGTATGCATGTGAGTGGGTGATATGTGTGATTTGTGTGTACAAGTATGTGATACATGGGAGTATGTTTGTCATATGTGCATGTGAGCATGAGAGTGTGTGTGAGTGTGTGTGTGTGTAGGGGGACCTTGGACAAATACCTAGGGTATTTGGAGTTCACTCAGTGTTGGCCTGGACAGAACAGAGATCTGTCTGGGTGGAGGTGGTCACTTTTCCATGGAGTCATGCCATCCCAACTAATACCCTGCTCTCTGGATGGCACTATTTCCATAATATTTAGGAAATATTATGGAATATATTCATAATCCTCAAATTCTCAATTTCCTTCTCTCTAGCAGGGTTTTTGACAAGTAACTACAGCCACAGCTCCCAATCCTGATTGGGGGTTCAAGATTCAGACTCCTCCCTCAGTGAGTGCTTGGATGAGGAGCCCCCAACCACGGTAGCCTCTCACCTTCCACACAGTTGGTAGAAAAGAAACAGATATTTCGAGTCTCCAGAGGGTTCTCATGGGTAAACTCAGGGGAGCGGGTCTGGGGCTCTGACTCGCCAGTTAGGGATGAGTTGTCCACCTGGAGAGAAAGAAGGAAGGGTATAGTCATCAGACTGGCAGACACACTTGTGCACATACAGTTGTCTCCTAACTCCAGCTGCACTCAATCTCCATGACATGAGGGACAAAATTACACTTGTCCTCATCACACACTTATAGCATTACTCAGCTATTGTCCCTGCACTGGTTTGGAATTTCAGCTCTTACTAAATTCTTATGTGACCCTGGGCTAATTACTTAACCAAGACAGCCTCTATTCCTTCATTAGTAAAATGTAGAATGTAATCAGAATCTATGCATTGCACAACTGCAAGGGGTACCACCAACAGTGTAGTTTATGAAAATGGCACTGCCTAGTGTGGCCACATGCAACAGCCATGCATGATCAGACTATTCTTACGAAGTTGAATTATATGACACATGTGAATGTACATAAAGCATCTGATAATAATTGGTATTCAATACAAGATGGCTATAAAATAGATATCAAAGAAATACCTAGGGCACAGAGCATTCATCACACACAGATACAAAGAGACAATGCATAAACACTATTTATGATACAAGGTGCAGCTGGCAGGTATGTGGGCCGGAGTTGGCATTTGGACCTGGGTCTCCCATCTTCAGACCTATAACTGAGTCCCTTTCAGGTGTATACAGCCTTCATAGGCCCAGCCAGTTGCTCTGGCATGACCTCCTCACCTTACAGCCATGAGAAGAGATGATCCGGAGGTCAGCAGGCACGCGGTCTCCACCCTTCACCTCCACCAGGTCTCCCACCACCACTTCCTCTGCGTTGATCTGCATCTTCTCGCCCTCCCGCACCACGAGGGCTTGCTGTGGGGAGGCCACGGGCATCTAATGAAGTGCTTGTTGCTACTCCTACCTCCTTCTCTTACTGGTCTTCCACTTTTCCTTCAACCCCACTAAGGAGGAGGAGAAGCCCTGTACCCTTAGCAATAAAACTAAGTCCTGGTGTGGAGAGCTAGAGGGATTTTTTGGCCCGAGGCTTTCATTTCAGAGCACAAGAAGTTGAGAAGGGATGAGCTAGACCTTCCTAGAAACATTATGCCCCAGTCTGGAGCCCAGCCTGGCCAGCTACCTGTGGAACCATATTTTTGAAGGAATCCATGATCTTGGAGCTCTTGGCTTCTTGGTAGTAGGAGAAGCAGCCAGTGACGATGACTACAGCTGCCAGCACCACACCTAGATATAGCTGGTAAAGAAAAAGGGTTTGAGAGATGTGCCCATCTCCCAACCCTAGAGGGGCAGCTGCCAAGTGGGACAAACATTAAATGAAATCTTTGTAAATGAAAGTGAAATGGTAGAGGAAAGTTCTCTATAATCTCCCCCTCAATCTTCTAGTCTTCAACTTCTAAGCCTGGAGGAGGCATGCAGAGTCTTAGGGGGTTCGCAGAACTAGGACATCACTAGCAGGTGAAGACCAAGGAATGGCAGACAAGCCCACTTAAGTGTGAAAGAACAGAGATGGGCTTTCTCATTCATGAATGATTGCGTATGTGTGTGTTGTCGTGTTTATAGATATGTATAGAAGCCTCACACCTTTTAAGCCTACAGAGCACTATGACGTGAGGGTCTCGTTCCCTGCCTCCCAGCTATTCTGGAGATTCAGGGTTGGAGGACAAGGTCATGGGCTGGTCCAGGGGTCAGGCATTCCAGCTCACATTGTCGTTGGATGGTTCATCTTCCATGGCAGCCTGTATGCCATAGGCCAGGAAGCAGAGGATGGCCCCAATCCACAAAAGGATGGAAAAGCCCCCAAAAAGCTGGCGACAGAACTTGACCCACTCAGGTGTTGTTGGAGGTGGCGTGAGGGCGTTGGGCCCATCCCGAGCCAGGATGTCCTGGGCCCGCTGGTTGGTGAGGCCCTGCAGGAGGCAAGGGGGAGTGGAGGAGTTTGTATCTGGAGCCAATCCAGCCCCTCACCAATTCTCACCAACACTTTGGAAGAGAATAATATCCAAGTGGAGAAGAAAATCTCACGCGGTTGGAAGGGGTGAAGGACCATCAGGAGAGGCCACATAAAGGAGGTGGTATTGGCAATGGGTGTCAGAGGCCTTGAAGGCTGAGGAGAATTTTGACTGCAGCCCCTTTTCTGGTCATCATTGGATTGAGACACATTTTGGGCCACAGTAATCTCCTCTGAAGGCAGCCTGGCTAAGGCTTCCTGGAAAGACATCTCAGTTGGTCCCTCCCCCTACCTCTCTTCTTTCAGATTTCCCACTTCACCAAGGATTTAAGAAGAGTCCTACATTATTGACCATCAATATCATCCAGCTTCTGCAATCACCCATCACTATCCCCAGAAAGCATTGTCTGGCCCAGATCCCCTAGCTTCATGCTGATTCAGCTGCCCCTCTCCACATCATGTTGTATTCTAGGCAGTACCATATGGTACTGGAATTCTATATTTGCATTCCCTTTTGCTACTAGACTTTGAGATCCTTGAAGGCAGAGGCCACTTTTTATTCATTTTCTATCTGTCCACTCATTTATTTAATAAATGTGTATTGAGCGCCAGGCTCTATTACTAGCTCTGGGGACCCAGAGATGGACAAGACCCACAAAGTTCCTGCCTCATGGAGCTTATGATCTAAGGAGGTGACACACAATCAGTAACTATTACTGCCAAAGAGTGAAGTGTTACCAAGGGAAATAAAGTAAGGTAAAGGAATGGAGGCATAGAATTTTCAAAAGGGCAATCAGGGAAGGCCTGCAGGAAGAGGTTATACTACTACATTTTCGATTAATAATGTTTTTATTTTTTTGAAGTCATTGGCTTGGCAATTTGACTGTGATGCTTACTACAGTTGTGACCTTAGGAAACTGCTCTCCTCCTCTAAGTCTCCTTACTCTAAGAAAGAGACCCACAGCACCTATCTCTGAAGGTTGTTGTAAAGATTAGAAAAGTGTATGTAAAGCATTTATCACATACTTCAAACATAGCAGATCCCCAACATACCACTGTGTTGAACAGTGATGGGTCACACCACAATTTCATGTATATCAGTACCATGAGAGGTTGTGCATCACTGAAGCTGCTTGAAGTAGAGGGTCAGCCCTGCCTGGAGGACCCTCTGGAGTCTGGGTTCTAAGTAGTCCTAGCTTTCAGGTACACAGGAAAAGAGCTATAGACTAGGGAGCAGGGAATCTGGGGTCTAGTTCTGGTTCTGCTATCAACTAGTCACTGGGCCTCAGTTTCCCTATCTGTAAAGAGAGTTGGATTACAGTTTTAATGTCCCTTGCATCCTGCTGCTGCGTGGTTCTCTCACCTCTTTGGTGTTCTCCCCAGAGCCCTCCACTCACCTTGGATAGGTCCACTTGATATTTGCGGCCCAGCTCATCCAAGGATAGCTTGTGGTCATCCTGGGAAAGGGAAACCGAATTACTCTGGGGAGCAAGGTTTTACGTGTGTGAGAGCATGCACACTTGTGCATGTGTGTGTGTGGTGTGTGTGTGTTTAGAATGCATGTGAGGTCAATGAGGGGCAGAGAGGTGAGGTAAGGCGAGGAGTAGGCCAGGGGCATGAGCTTCTCTGAGTGCACCAGGCTGTGGAGCACCTCTCCTAGCATGGGACCCCTTTCCACAGCCCAGCTTGGCAGGCTGTGGGCCTCACCATGGCCACCTCCTTTTTCAGTTCATCCAGCTCCTTCTCTTTCTGTTTCTTCTTGCCACCTCCATTCTCTGCAGTAGTGGCTGCAGGTGAGTATTCACGTCCAGCCTGCAGAAAAAGGGAGAGCCCAGAGAGTCAAGGAAGACAGAGCCTATAGCCTCTATTCACACCTGACAGCAGGAAGCCCAGAAATTGGGAGTGGAGGCAGTGGATTGAAAGCAGTGATGTCCCAGAGTGGGCAAGGGGGATTGAGAGAACCCCAAGCACTCAGCTTGAAAACTATTGGCAGAGCCATGGGGCTCTATGTTTGAATTTCACAAAAGACTGAGAGGCTCAGGACTCAGAAGCCCACTTTTTTCTTTAATTGTTTTATTGTCGTTCAAGTACAGTTGTCTGCATTTACCTCTCACCACTCCCGGCCCCACCCCAGCCATCCCCACCTCCCTCCCCTGATTCCACTCCCCCTTGGTCTTGTCCATGAGTCCTTTATAGTTATTCCTGAAAACCCTTCCCCCTTTCTTTCCACTGCCCCCTCCCACCTCCTCTCTGATTATTGTCAGATTGTTCTTAATTTCAATGTTTCTGGTTATATTTTGCTTGCTTGTTTGTTTTGTTGATTAGGTTCCACTTAAAGTGAGATCATATGGTAAAGCCCACTCTTAATTGTTTAGTAGCTGGGCTTCTGCTAAGGTTTTGTTTATTGAAAGAATCCTACTGCTAAATACAAAACCAAAATAAACCAAAACTTTAAAACCACAACCTTATACCATTTAAAATGCTGGAAGGAGGTGGGCAGGATTGGGAGGGTGGCAGCAGGCAGAAGCACCCTGCAGGGATGTCTTTGTCCCAACATCATGGTTACTTTACTCAGAGAGTAAAGACAGTTAGGAATCTAGGGAAGTAAGAGTCTTTGGGGAGGCAGGGGTCAGGACATGGAAGCGTCTAGAGGAAGATGAGGAGCCAATAGGGCCTAGAGGTAGAAAGTGGACATAGAATGAGCAGGGCTCATGGACTCAGAGGAGTCAATAGTTGGAGGGTCAGAGTGTGTCCAGAAAATGAGAACCCTCTTCATCCTGCTGGGCAGGCCTTCTGCAGAGGGGATTTGGGCAAGAGGCAATTTGTAGGACTTAGGGGGTAAATAGACAACCAGGCCCCATTTGTCCAAAAGCTTTAAAAAAGGTCTTGGGGGACCAATCTAAAACTAAAATTCATGTAGCTCTCAGGTCTAGGCATTCCTGGGCCCTCTGGTGAAATCAGGTAAACATTTTAGCAGGAGCCTCATGAGGTCGACATTTTCCTTTTCCTCTTCCATGCCCCAGGTCTCCTTACCAAAACCAGGCTTCCAGGGGCTCACGAACTTCTGGGGAAGAGGGTGAGAAATTTCTCCTCTCAAGGGGAGGTTGTTTGGGTTGATGCGGGTGGAGGGGGGGGAAGACTTAAGGTGGCCGTGATAAGCATTTTTTCACTCCCTTTCTCTCCAAGCTCCTGTCCTATCCTTCCCTCGAGATATTGTGTCCTTGTCACAGGGGCTGCTTAGTTTCTGCCTCCATGCTAGGTGTTTTGGGATGAGATTTTC
Source organism: Carollia perspicillata (assembly GCA_004027735.1). Lineage (NCBI taxonomy): Eukaryota > Metazoa > Chordata > Mammalia > Chiroptera > Phyllostomidae > Carollia > Carollia perspicillata. The sequence goes on from PVKM010008276.1 coordinate 25,457, forward strand.
TATATTAGGTATAATTTGTGTTTTTTCCATAAGAAAGGGATACCTAGATGGAATTTATGGCTAAAATGTTTGCCCTTTTAATGCATTTTTTAGAAGTACATTTTTACTTTAGAGCAGTTTTAGGTTCACAGCAAAATTGAGCAGAAAGTACAGAAATTTCCCACCTCTATATTTCTCATATATCCCTGTCCCCATATGTGTAGTGTCTCCCATGATCAACATCCCCCACCAGAGTGGCACACTTATTTCATTCTATGAACCTACACTGACACATCATTGTCACTCAAAGTCCAGAGTTTACCTTAGTGTTCACTCTTGGTGTTATACATTCTACAGGTCTAGACAAATGTATAATGACATGCATCTATAATTACAGTACCATACAGAGTAGTTCCACTGCCTCAAAAACCCTTGGTGCTCCAGGATAATGCCTTTGTTTTCGATCAGATTCAGGAACAATTCCAAGAATGCAGCAGCTGTCCTGATCATAGACACAGAATCCAGCCCTTATAGAGGGAGGAGTCTGACCAGCAACATCAAGATGAAAGGAAGTATGCAGTGGGAGTGGACACCATGCTCCCCTAGACACTAAAGTTTGCATTTATCTCCATATGAAGTGTCTGAGACTGAATCAGCCCTTCAGAGAAGTGGGGAGGGCTTGCAAGGAGTGCTGCCTTTCCCTTCCCCAGGTGACTTAAGATTGTTTCGTTGAATAGATTGAAATGCTTTGGATTCACTAATTCTGTCCTTGGTGGGACAGGACTAAGAAATGGATGAAAAGCAAATGATCAGACTGGATGAGCTTTATTGTTGCCCTTGAGGCTTTAGTGAGGCTGTCTGGATCTAAAGGGGCAGGGAGGAGGTGGAGGCCCTGGCCCCTTCTCCCTGCCATACTGTGCACAGAGGAGGGGTGCAGCTGGGGCAAAGGAACCAGAATGCCTGAGAATTTCTATACATTCATATGTAAAATAAAGTTCATGAGGCTTGGAATCAAATGCATGGTTTTTAAAAAATGGCCAGCTCATGCTCTTTGGGCATATTGGATGGTGGCTGAGCTAGTGGCCTCATGTAGCACCCCCTTCCCTTAGTTCCCATCCATTCTCCTGGCACATAGTTTAGGACACACGGCCCCTTCCCCCTCCTCCTGCCCTGGCAAGGATCTCAGCCTCTGTCGCCAGCGGCCTGTGGAGATTTGGGGCCAGAGGGCTGCCCAAGCAAGAAAGAAAGAGAGGAAACAAGGACTCCCCCACCTCCAAAGACTGTTCCTCCCTCCCCCAATCAACAAGTTCCAGTCTGGGGCTTGAATGCTAAAGGAGAACAGAGAGTTCTTTCTGAGAAAGCCAGAGGCAGGGACAGAGTGGGGGAAGCTGGAATTTAGCCACTGCCAGCCCCCACCCCAGCCTCTTGGTGGCAGCTGGAGCTGGCAGGTTCTCTCCCACCAGTGTTGCTCCTTCCCCCAACTCCCACACTGCCCTTTATGGCCACAGGGTGATGGGGTGACAGTTAGTCCTTGCTCTGGAGGGAAGATGCAGGGGAAAAGGGATAGGGGCAGAGTGAATCCCAATGTGGGGATGCAGATGGAGGGGTGTTTTTTGTCCTAAGGGGTCTTCTGGGAGGTTGAACTCCAAGTTTCAGCCCTAAGTCCCCTGACTTTACCCATCCTCTCAGTCCAAGCAGAACTGGATCTGCTCCCTGACGTGCTACTAGGGGTGGCAGGTAAGGGGACTTTATGAACTCTGGGGGAGAATCATAGACTCCAAGCAGCTGTGGTACCCTAAAGAAGTCAAGATCAAATGGCTTAGGGTCCACCCTGTTCTAAGGTGGAATAGTGGAGAGGGCTTTTTGTGGGGAATAGAGTGTTACCTGATTTCTCCTAAGAGGTCCTATAACTTAGCTGGGACTCCCTTTCCCTCAGGAATTTTCTCTCTTCCCCTCCCTCCACATCCCACCCCACCTCACACCAAGGTGCAGCTGAAGGTCCCAAGAGAGCATATCTTCCCACAGTTGTCACTTCTTCCTCCATGAAGCCCTCCCTCCCTCAGAGACAGCTCCTCACAGACCCTCACAACACCCCCGCTCCAACACACACAGTGTCGTTGATGTCCACTCATGCTAGGAGTTTTGTACATTCTCAAATTTACTCACTGAGACACAAGCACAGGTACTCATCCATGGATATCTCTATCAACTTCAGCCTATGAGGAGCACATGGGTTGCAGGCAAGCACACTCGAGTGCATACACACAGAGGTTCTATTTATAGCTCCCATCCTAGCTCAGGAACCCTGGTGTCCAAGCTTAGAGTTTTCCCAGCTGCTAAGCTCAGTGCAATAACAAGTCCTTGCCTGACCCCTGCTGAGCCCAGAAACACCCCACAATCCCATAGGCTACCTCTTTCCTCAGCAACCCCATGGCTCCCTGTGCCCTTTCCTTCTGTGCCCAGCATTACACAAAAGGAAAGTAGCAGGAGCAGTGTGTAAAAGGGTTGAGCCACTTTTCTCCATACAGAAATTTCATTTCCAAGTATCCAAGGCCTGGTGCCTGTCCTTTCCCCTGAGTCATGGTTGTTAACCTTCTCCTTGACATACTCAGTGCTGCAGAGTATCACTGGCAGTGTTGGACAGGGGTGGGAGGCAGGGGGCAGGCAGCTCTCACCAGCCTCTGGGAAAGTCTGCAAAGCCCAAGGCCCAGACAACGCTGCTAGGAGATTTGGAGGAGTGCTGGCCTGGAGCCTGAGGGCACATAATTTTTAATACCCCTCCCAGCTGTCCTTGGAACTCAGGGCCCCTGGAGCTGGCTTCCAGAGCTGCTTGGCGACTGAGGAGCAGTTGCTCTCCTGCCCCTCTTCAATCTCAAATTGGACCTTCATCCTCTCATGCTGGGACTCCCAGAGAAATGAATATTTTCAGGAGTGGTGAAGGAGGAGGATCAGCAGTGCCAATATCCCTTCCGCTGGAAAGCCAGGAGATGTGGTGAGATAGGAGGGGCTGTGCCAGATACAGGACAGAGATTCAGAGGCGCTGGAGTGAAAGCCAGAGGGGATGTGAGGCTGATCATAGGGTGCCGAAGAGAAGAACACTTGGGCATGTGAGCAGTGGATCTGTGTGTGTGTTTGTAGCCAAAAGACAGTGAGTTCCAAGCTCAAATCACCCCAGTGGGTCAGCTTCTCTCCGGCCCTCCCTCCACATCCCACCCCACCTCATGCTTTCCCTCTAGCCTTCGGAGAGCCCTTCTGTTTCCCACAGAGCCAGCCCAGCCCTTTGGGGATACTCACCCCACGGCCCATCTTGGGGCGAGTGGCTGAGGGGGTCTAGACTGGAGAGATTAGCAGGAGGATTCACAAGCCCACACTGCAGTCTGGGAAGTCCAGAGACCCAGGCAAGCAGACAGATGGCCAGCAACAGGGTAGCTTTAAATAGGCCCCTCTCCCCCTCGCCTCCGCCTTCCCCTCCTCTGGAAAGAAACGTTTGTTGAAACAGGATCCCTGAGGACTCCTCCCCTCCCGCCCCTTAAGCAACTGGCAGTGGCAGTCAGTTTGTCCTGCTGTGTGCTCCCCCTCAACCCCCTCCTGGTGCTCTGGGAGAAGCGGGAGAGTGGGAATGTATACCCCTTAGGGACAAGTGGAGGGGAGTAGTCTTCCCAGAATCCTAGGACACCAGAGGACATATGGTCCACCTTTTCTTTTTTTTTTCCCAGTGGGGAAACTGAGGCCCAGAGAGATTAAACAATATAAGTTGATAGACCCAGAAGCCAGGTCTCCTGATCATACTACATCCAATTCCCCAGAGAAACAAATAGATTGTTCCCTACTGTAGAGATTGTGGGGACACTGAAGCTGGAAAAAGTAGCTAGGACAGGAACTCAAGCCTAGCCCTTGTATATGAGGCACCTTGGAAGAACCCTGGTGAGAGCCAAAGGTGGCTGCAAAGGCAGAAAAAAGTCTGGAGAAGGCAGCAAGAGGGCATTGCCTTTGCTGGAAGGTGTGGGAAGGGGTGTCCATAACCTTGTGCCAGCTAGTACAGGGGTAGAAGAGGTAAACCAGGGTGGGACCAGCTGATCTGGAGGTGTTGTTGCTGCCCATTTGATAAAAGAGCCAAAGAATGAAGTGCAAAGGGAGGAAAGGAGAATAAGAAGGGGCAGAGAGAGAAGAAAAACCCACCCCTGCCTTCTTCCAGGAGTAGTCAGAGGGAGGATTCTCTTGGAGGGTTCCCATTTCTCTGGGTACATGGAGGGAGTGAAGGGAAGCCAGTGGACTGGGGGCAGGTCTGTACACCCTGAGCCCAAAGGAAGCTAGGATGAGAGGAGGGAGAGAATGGGGCCTTTGGTCCAGAGGCTTCAGGTGCCACTGACTGGGCTGTGTCCATCCCTGGCCCCAGAGGAGACTCCTTTCAGAGGGATTATAGACCTGTCCTCCCACAAATCCACTCTGAGGGCATAGAGCTCAAATCTGAATTCCCCAAGTAACAGACCTCCTCCCAGATTTTCCATTACAGGGATCAGGAAGGTCATACCCCACTTCCACCCTGGGTTATAAGTAGAAAAGTGAATAGGATGGGGCAGATGCCATGTCTCCATGGGCCCCTTAACTAACTTTGAATTTGAACCTGAGGGAGAATAGACAGCAGGAGGAAACAGAGAGGAAAACGACCCAGTTCAAGCCCCTGTGTGGAGAAAAGAGTGAAAGACATAGCTAAAGATGTAGCAAGAAGTCTTATGGTTAGACATCAGGAAAGACTGGTAGAGAAGTCACCAGAAGTCACTAGCCACAGGTGACAAGGTCACTCAATACTGGGGCTGCTGAAGGGCAACTTTGCTCTGGGGTCAGAGTGGATGAGAGGATGACTTGGGAGTTAGGAAGCACCTGTTCCTTAGTTTTGGTATCCTGCTTTGGCATCCTGGGTTATCTTTTGCCCAGCCTTCTCTCCAGGACACAAAGTAGATAGATAAGAAAATCAGCCCCAGAACCAAAAGGTATATAGATGTCAGGTGTTGGGCTCTCACAATTTTTATTCTTGCACCCTCACCCTGCTGGTACCTCCCAGAACTGCCCAGTCCTTCCAAGACCCTGGCTCTTGTCCCTGTGGCCAGGCTCAGAACTGGAAAGGACTGTGCCCTTCCTGTGCCCATACAGCTTGGCAGAGCTCCTTGCCATGCTCTGCACGGGGGCCAGTGCACAGCTCCAAAGGCACTGATGCTCCTATATTTGGGGCTCAGATGAAAGAAAGAGTGGGCAGGATACCCAGGACTCATTTCTCACCCATGTGTCCCTGAATGCCCTCCCTGCCCAGGTAAGTGTGGAGGCCGTGGGAGTCTCCCTCCTCCTCCTCTACTGTGGACTTCAGTCAGACTCCAGGACATAAATGGAGTCTGGTCCTTTTGATCTGGGGTGCCTGGGTTGGGCTACTTCTTCCTTTGAACACAGGCAGTGGTATCAGTTTAGATCAAGGCCATTGGAATGAGAGGAACAAAGCACAGAGTAAAAAAGACTTGGGAAAGTTAAGATGACTGGTCTGGGGAGTAGGTTTGGAAGTCTTAGGGCAGAGAGGCAGTTGACAAAGGGCAGGATGGGGGATGCTAAATCCAATGTGTGCTTGGTGTGGGGAAATCTGGGAAGTAGGAGATAGAGAGAAGATTAGAGAAAGACAGAGGTTAGTACATTGCATACATCTGTACATGTACCTGTGTGTGTGTGGACATGATTGTGCATGATCTGTATGTGGGGAAAAGACCATGTGAATGTACCAAATAGTAATTTCAGTGTAGAAACTCCTTAAGACAGCAGAAAGCAACACTCACGTAGATGTGGGGTCAGTCTGTTAAAAATCAGTTATTTGCGTAGTGATGTGTGAGAGTCTGTGTGTGCATGTGGCCAGCCAGGGAGTGTGTGTGGGTGTACGTGAGAGTTCATGGGAGAATTCATGGGAGTGCATGTGCATGTACATGAAGGAGGGGTGGGGACGCAGCTCAGCTGCAGTTGGGTTTTCAAGGTCTCCAAGGAACTGTCTTGTTTCCTAAGTGACTGGCCTTCTGGGGCCTCCAGCCCAGACTTGAAGGTTGTTTCAAGATCAAGAAAGAGAGAGAGGGAGGGTGAGTGGGAGGGAAGGAGCACTGGGAGCTTCTATCACCCACACTGTCCTTCTTCCCACCCCCTCAACCCACTTCTCTGCCCCCGTCCTGATTTGGGCCAAGCTTACCAGTCCTGCCTGCTCTCTTTCTCCTCCCTATGACCAGCCCTCTCTGGGCAGTCTTGCTTTTCCCTCCAGCCCTGCTCCATTCTCTCCAACTCTCTCTTCTTCAGGGCTTGTGGTCTTGTCACCATGGCCAGGCTTCTGGGACCTTCTGGGGGTGTGGGTAAATTTTTTTCTTCCATGGGAAAGCTGCCTTGGGATGATAGGATGGACAAGGGAGCCCAGGAAGGCCTTGGAGGGTGGGCAGGGGGACATGACAAGTTTCCAACAAAGGTGCCTTTTATTTCCCCCTTTTCTCCAGCCCTCTCTCCTCCCACTTCCTGAAGAATGTAGTGACCTTGTGGTGGGAAGGTTTGGCTCAAAGCCACAGAGTGGCTGTTCAAGTCCTGCTGCTTCCTCAGTTTCCCCACTGGATTACAGGGGTGGTGCTGGGTTTTTGCTTTATCTCTCCCTTGATGTCTGCTCCTCTGCTTTCTTTCTGGTCTTTCTTTTCAATTACTCAAAATGGATTCTGAAAACCTCTTCCTCTGTCTCCTTTTGCTTCTGTTACCTTTAATCTTTTCCCCAGATTAGTTTTATAATTTTTTATTGTTAAAGCCATTTTAGAAAGAATTTAGAAAATGTAGGAGAGAAAAGAACACCAGAAGAATTTCCCTCAGCCTCTCTGCCCCTGCTCCGATCCTACTTCTTTTGTCCTCCTACTGTTCTCTGGGTGAGAGAGCTCCACTTGTGTGTCCCACCTAGTCACGCAGGTAGAAGTCTAAAGGAAAAGCAAAAAAGGATCAATAGTGTTACTCAGGGGCCCACGTCAACCCACCTCCCCAAGCATGATAGTCCAGGGCTGTTCTGGGCCTCTGTCTTCCCACTTCTACTACTTGTGTTCCCCACCATGCCCTAATATGAAGGGTATATGTCTGTAAGTTGGTCATAGTGTTGCTAGTAACCAGCTGTGTGATGTTGAACAAGAGGCACCCCCACTCTGGCCTTGCATCTTCATCTGAACAACAAAGAACAGAGTTAGAAAATCTCAACAGTTCCTTTGTAGCTCTGATAATTCGCAAATTCCCAAATTCTGGTTATTTCCACCTCAGCTCATGGACCAGCTCAGGTGAACAGAAGTTTCCTGCAGTTGTATCTATTCAAGAACCACCTGTTGGATACCTGGATTGAGAAGAAGATCAAGAGGGCAGGTACTCCTCTTTTGTCTATTAGTATAACACACAAAAATGAGTCTGATCCCTTTAACTCTTGGCATAAAAGCAAGGAAGGGCTCAGGGTTTGGGCAGAGACCATCTTGGCCTCTTACGGAGAGCCCCTGTGATAGAGAACAGGGTTTGGATATATTTGGAGGAGAAGGAGAGGGCTGGGGATGAGGCCCTGTCCCTCTGAAGGAACCTGATATTTCTTGGCTGGCACTTGATCAGCAAATATTAGATGCATCTGTTTCCAGAGATTCTTTGGGCTGGGGAAATTATGTCAGAGGTGACGGAGAGGCTGGGGTTAATGGGTCTTGCTGAGTGTTGGGGCAAAGGTCACAGCTGGGCCCTCTAGGGTTCCCATTTTCCTTTGATTCCATCTGGGCAGGGAGGGAGCTGCCCCCTAGCCTCCTGAGGCAGGTTTGTTTTGGCTGGAGATCTGACCCAGCCACTGGCCCAGAACACCCCACCTCCCCATTCTCCCTATCAAGAGGCAGCCTGGCTTGGACCCCTGCCTTCTTCTTCCTACTTCTTTCTTCCATTACCAGGCCCCCCTCTAGTTGACCCAGTGTACAACTCTATTAGTTTGTCCTTTGGTGTTCCAGATGCCAAGCTAGGACAGAATGCCCTGCAAACATTTGGACACAGGGCCACAGCCTTGCTCCCACATAATCAGCTTTCCTTGGGACTTCAAAGAGCTCAGTCTCCTCTGTGCCTCAGTTTCTCTGCAAGTCTGGAATCCCTTCACTTTTGCACCCGTGTCTGGATATTCTCAGCATGGCCCCTTGGAGATGTGAGTGGCCCCGGCAAACCAGTCATAGTGCATACTCATTTTTATGTTGTGGAGTCATCCAGACATTCTCCCAGCATTTGTTGAGCACTTAGCTGTGTGCCTGTGCAAGGTACTGGAGAGACTATTACAATCAAGGTAAAAAAGTTTCCCATGTCATGGTTCTTTTGTCAGAATCTCATGCCATTTAGTATTGAAATCCCTCTGCCCCATCCCTTAACCTAGTCTCCTCAAGGCTTCTTGTAGCCCTCAGGGACTCTTCTTCATTTCCTCAAGCTACTCCCATTTCTTTACCTTAATTTCTGCTGAGTGACACTGGGTGGGCCTAGGCTCTGCCTCTCATCTGGGCAGTTCTCCTATCACAAAGATGAGGAGGAAAAACTGAGCCATGAAGTACTGAAAATCACCCTGGGCTGGACTGGAGGGAGGGCAGCAGCTTGCCATACAGGACTTTCTCTACCATTAATTAGCTGTGTGAACTTGAATAAGTCCTTTACTTCTCATCAATAAAGTGAAGAAATTGGACTGGGTAGGGGTTCTCACCCCCACATTTAAAGTCTCATGCCTGGTCTCACCCCCCGGGATCATGTTTTAATTAGTCTGAGGTAGGACCCAGACATCAGTATCTTTTAAAAGACCCCGCAATGATTCAACATGCAGGCAGGGTTAAGAACGAACTGAGCTAGATTGTCCCTCAGACCTCAAACTCCTCACAGCTAACAGGTGATGATGCACCATGCTAAGGATTTTGGCCCTTTTAATGCACTACCTAGTCTAGTCCTCATAACAGGCCTATTTTATAGATGAGGAAATGGAGAAACAAAGATCCTGGGAAGCTTTTCCAAGTAGAGGATGCAGACTACACAGCTGGCAAACTCAGGTCCTTCAAGGGTGTGCTGTCTGGTTCTGAAATTCTAGCTCCAAAATTTTTGACTTAGTTGGGAACACTGAAGCTCTGTTTCATATGCCTAAACTCCTCATTGGTAACCTGCCTCATCCCCTAAGTTTCAGGCTTGTTCTATCCAATCCTCTATCCCCAGGGACATCTAGTTCAGGAGCTGGCTTTCTCCAAACCAGTGCTTGGTGCCTCAGTGCCCACCTGGAGTGAGCAGTCCTACTCACCTGGATTCCCTATCACTCTGTTCTGCCAGCTGGCTGGACCTGCACCTTGTTATTCGCCCAGACCACAAGACCTTTTCAGGATGATGGTTTTTTCTCTACAAAGGCAGCATGGAAACATGGTCCTGACTGCTGTGAGGTCAGAATACCTGGATAAGTAATCTAGTCTACCACTCAATAGACAAAATTTTAGTTTCTCTGAACTTTGGTTTTCTTAACAGCTCTAACTCATCAGATTGTTTTGGGAATTTAAATGCTCCATGCATGTTAGCTATTATTTTCTGCCCTTTGTTTTCAATGTCCTGGCCTTGGTGATGCAGTTTCTGTTTTAGTTGAATCCGATCTCCAGCACCCGCCTGTCCCCACAGCATAGCCTAGATTGTTTCCTGAGGGGTGAAATGTTTTGGCTCTGACACAGGAGACGTTTTCTGTGAGCTGTGGATCAAAGTGACCAGTGTAAGACAACTCCAGAGGCAGCAACAGTACCCACCACAGAGGCAATCTGGCTATCAGAGAGGAAGAATCCAGCTTCCCTCACTTACTAACCATCTTGCTCACTTCCTTGCTTAAGTACTTGGAAAATATCTGTGGAGCTTCTACTCCTTGCCAGGCACTGTGCTAGGCATGGGGGTGGAGCTGAAAAAGAGCTAACAGTGGTCTTGAGGCACTCACTGCCAAGACAGAGATGCGGATATAAATAAGCCCTGGAGTGATGCAAAGTGAGGAAATGCCATGGAAGGGCTGAGGATAGGGTGCTGTGGGAGCCAGGGTCACAGCAGCATCAGAACTCTGGGCCCACACTCTTCCGCAGCAAGATCCTTCACCCCCACTGTCCCATCTGTTTCTTTGTTTTTGTAGTCTTTATTTCTGGCTTTGTTTTCCCTTTGCTTTTCCAATAGAGAGCCTTTGGAAAAATTCCACCCTTGTTTCAGTTGGACTAGGAAAAAGAGGGAATTGTCCACTGTTCAGCCAGGACAGCCAAGAGGTGCCAGGTTTCTGCAGAGTCCAGGTGTGGACAATGGAGAAGGCAGGGACTATTGGGAGGGAGACCTGGGAAGATCATGAGACACAGCAGGGAATGGTGACAAGCAGGACCTGAGCTGGGCTGAAATGGCTGTGTGCTCCCCATACCCTCTCCCCAGATTTCCCTTCAAGTTTTCTCGTCATCTGTTCTCATTGCAGGAGAGAGTTAAGACCCTCTTCCACCTCAGGGAACCCTGTGAACCACATTTCTCATTCCCTCCCTAGATGCTTTGACAGGCTGGGACCCCAGAGTTAGAAGTGAGCGTGTTTGTGAAATCCCCCGCATCCCGTTCTGCCCCCATAGCACCTGCATACAGCTCTCTCACTGATCACTCTTTTGATGGACCTCCAGAATTGCATTCATTCATTCATTCAAAAAATGAATTCCTGCCATGCGCGAGGAGAAATACACTAGTGGGAAAAGACAGTTATTTCAAAAAGTTGCATAGGCACCATCATGTATGTGGGCATGTGTGTGTGAGAGAGAGAGAGGTCACGTGTGCATATACAAATAAGTGTGTGCAGGTTAGGGAAGCAGGAGAAAGAAGAACGTTAGTAGTTTAAGTTTGGGAGTTAAGCAGATTGTGTTTGTATCTTGGAGCTACCATTAGCTAGTCAGGTGAACTTGGGTAAGTGGGATCATCTCTCTGGGCCCCCTCTGCCATCTACAAAACAGGTAACAATCTTGCTCCCCTGTGGGTTGTTGTGAGGACTGTGAGCAGGTGCATGCTGAATACTCAGAGCAGAGCCCAGCACAGAGCAAGTATTCAGTATTAGTGAGTATTGGTGTCTCCTTCTCACCTTGATCAGAGCTGGGTGTGGACAAACTGGTAAATGACCTATTCTTTAAATCTGTCTCTTGCTCAACCTCAGTGACACAGAGGCAGCCACCTGGTGCTAATCACCTCCTGTCCGAGAACCTCTGTTTAGTCCAACCATTGTCATCTTCTGCCCTTGATGAATCTCCATCCCACCTCAGGCTGCCTGATTGTAGGAGACATGATATCACACAGTGGGAGTTGCCTCATCCCGTGCCATTCTTCAGACATGTCTATGCCATCAGCTCCCTCTTAGCTGGCTGGAAATGGAAGAGAGGTATGGGGTGGAGCCCAGACACCCAGCCCTATAAAACTGGGGTATGAGGGACTTATCATTGGAGGGAAGATGAGGGGATTCCACTTCACAGGGATCCCTCTATGGCATTCTGAAGTGGATGGCAGCTGGCATTAATCCTGGTCATAGAAATGACAGGGCCTCCTCTGAAATCATCACCAGGTTGTGCCAAGGCCAGCAGTGGAACTATTGCTCCTCTATTCTTTAACAGATGTACCATATCCTGGATATAGTGTTTGAGAACTTGGGAAAGAGTGTGGGCTTAGCCAGGACGAGAGGAGGGTTCAAGGAATATACACATGCATAGAGGCCACCATGAAGGTACAGGAGCCTGGCTACAAAGGAAGTAGAGAGAGGGTCCGATGTGCATATGCATGTGGGGGAGATGGCTCTGTAGTTCTCTGAGTGTGTTTGGGCACGCATGACCTCTGTGTGTTTATCTTAGTGTGTGCCTGGGTGCCCAAGTGTGCAGCTGTTTTGATGTATCACTGCATGAGTTAGTTGTCAAGCTGAAGGCAGTTTTTTATTCTACCTCTGCCTTATCTTTTCACTTGATCCTCCCAACAAGTCAGCAGAAGGAATGTTCCCTTTTGGGAGGGTGGGAAAATATAGCTCATCATGGCAGTATGGGTCAAGGCTTTATGAACACAAACAAATCACAGGACATTCTTGCATGTGTGATCCTTAGCTCCCACCAAGCTGGGATTTATCCACATTTAAACGAGGGAGAGCTGCTCCAGCTGCGTGGCTCGTTTGCTTGCAGCATCATCCTGTATACCAAAAGGTCGCAGGTTTGATTCCCAGTCAGGACATATACCGAGGTTGTGGGTCTAATCCCCAGTTGGAGCACATACAGGAGGCAACCAATTGACGGTTCTCTTTCACAATGATGTTCCTCCCTCTCTCTCTTCCTTCATCTCTCTCTCTAAAATCAATGGGCATATCCTCAGGTGAGGATTAAAAAATAAATAAAAGAAAGAGAGCTGTTTGTGGCATTTCTATGTCTAATGTCAGGTGGGTATGTGTGCTTGTTTCTTCTTTTTTAAAAATCTTGGGCTGGTACTTCTTTTTTATTGATTTTAGAGAGAAAGGGAGGGGGAGAGAGAAACATCCACTTGTGGTTCCACTTATTTATGCATTCACTGGTTGCTTCTTGTATGTGCACTGACCAGGGATCGAACCCGCAACCTTGGTATGGTAGGACAACATTCTAACCCACTGTGGGCTGCCTGGCCAAGGCATGGGCTAGTACTTCTTAATCAGTGATCTGATAGCATGATTGTAGATTTTTTCCCCCCTCATATCTTTTTTTTTATCTTATGTGTGCTTGTTTCTTTGATGTATTTGTCACCCTGTAAGGTGCTGTCTGTCAGTAGCTGGGTGTGTATTTATGTGTGCTGGGTCCATATCTACCTTTAAGTAGCCATGTAACATGATAGAAATGCAGGCTCTTCCACATTCAGACAATCCCAGGTTCACAAATTGCTAAACTTCTATACACCTCAGTTTCCTCCTGTGAATAATATTAGCACTGACCTCAGAGGGTTCTGGTGAAGATTAAATGAGATCATGTTATTCCCCTGGCACAGGTCAGAATATGTTGATGGGTTTGTCTTTGTATGTGCCTCTCCAAGAATCATGTCTCATGGTTGTGACATCTCAGCTAGATGATAAACTCCTTTAGAGCAGAGTGTGGATCTTAATTATCTTAAAAGATACTCAGGACATTTCAGTGCCAACTTAGTACCTGGACATATGTCATCTAGAGAGGATATTATTACCTAATCATGTGAAACACTGGTCTGGAGTCTGATGTATGCCCATACCTGGTGGTCCATGGAGAGCCAGTAGGAAGTGGGTGATGACAATGACGACAGGTTCCATGGTCACTATGCACCTCTCACATGCCTCTGCAATGGCAGGCTTCCTCCCTCCCTCACGTCTCAGGCTGGCCTGAGGCTCATGTAAAGTCTGCCTTCCTCTTTTTTATTTTTTTGCTAACACCACCACAGGTATCAGCCAAGGTGCTGGGTAAGCCTGTGTGGTTTTTTAATGGGCCAGACAGGAAGGGTTCAAGAGTAGTCTGCAGTCTACACCACGTCTCTGTCCTTGGCAGCATGTGTGTGTGCTGTGTGTGTCTGTGCATTGCTCTGTCTCGGCAACGTTTTTCTGTATGAAGCTCCTTTGTGTTATCATGAGTACAAGTGTCTGTCTGTATGTGTGACAAGCCTCGTGCCTAGCGCTAGTTCTCCTCCCCCAGTTTTCCAAGTTATGTAAGCATCTGAGGTGAGTCAGGCCTGAACCATGGGCTCCCCCTGCTGGTGGCCTCGGAAACTCAGTCTGGGGAGGAAAACACTGTGTTTTGGGGTGGGTGTGTGGCTTTATCCCCACTGGAAACAGTAGTCCTGCCTCCAGTATCTACTTGCCCCAGCTTCTTGAGCCTGCCAG
>PVKM010008277.1:0-35000 GCA_004027735.1 Carollia perspicillata
AGCAACACTGGAGTGACTGAAGACTGCAAATGAGGGTACAGAAGAGATGACTTTGGAAAAGTAGGGCCCCTCTGACAAAACTTGGCTTGTATCCTAAGTAGGATTGTAAGCCATTGGAGAGATGGAGGAAGAACTCAGGACCATGATTTTATTTGTGCTTATAAAATATTCCTTTACAGAGCATGAACTGTAAGGGAAGCAAAGAGGAAGCTGAGAGACTAGGAGGCTGAGAGACTGTGGCAGTGGGGTAAGTGGGAGTGGCTGGTGGCTTGGGTGTAGAGGCCTAGGTGGGGAAAGAAAAAATGGGTAGAATCAGACCAGATCATATACGTGTCAAATAGACCCAGCAGGGCTCTCTAATGGATTGCTGTGGTGGGTGAAGAAAAAGGAGGAGCCCTGGCTGGGTAGCTCAATTGGTTAGAGCATTGTCCCAGGTTGCAGGTTCAATCCCCTGTCAGGACACATACAAGAATCAACCAATGAATTCATAAATAAGTGGAATGACAAATCAATGTCTATCTATCTGTATCTTTCTCCTCATTCTCTCTCTCCCCTTTCCTCTCTCTCTAAAATCAATCAATAAATAAGATTTTTTAAAAAAAGAAAGAAAGAGAGGATGATAATTAAGTTTTGGGCTTGAGCAATTTTAGATGGTGGTAATATTTATTGAAATAGGAATGACTGGGGAATGAGGTGGCCCGGGGGGAAATCAAGCCAGGTTTTAGATGCTTATTATGCATCTAAGGTGAGATATCAAATAGGCAGTGACCTGAAGTACCAAAGAGGGGTCACACTGGAGAGGGGATTTTGGCAGCTGTCCATGTATAGATGGCATTTAAAGCCTCTGGATTGGGTGATGATGCAGTAGGAGGAGCAAGCCAGGAGCTCGAGGCCAAGTCCCTGGGCACTCTAACAAACAGGGACTGAGTGCAGGAGCCTGGGAAGGAGCAGCCCCTGAGGCCAGAGGAAACTAAGACTGGCAGATCAAGATGGGCAATAGTACCAGAGACAGGATGGAGGGCTCGTGAATGAAAGGAGCAGTATCTTACTTTAGACCAAAAACAGGCTCTTGCAAATCTTGTATAAATCTAAATGGCTCACTCTTATAGAAAAGCCTGATAACTCAAAGAACATGAAAATAAAGAATTTTATAAAGCTAAACATCTTTTGTAAAATGAAGGGTGCAACGCTTAAGTAATCAAATGAGCAAACCAAGATTCTTATATATCAACTTGCTTAAAATAGGATTTAACTTAACACACCAAATCTTGGATGAGATTAGTGTAAGATCTGACCTCAATTTCAGATGCCATCAGAAATAAACTCTAACATTTGGGTCATACTGTGCTATCTTTACCATCCAGAGTTCACATGCAAATTATTAGCATCATAGCTACTAACATTTATTAAATGCTTACTATTGTAGATGAAAAAAGAGACAGTGTAATAAATCTAACAGAAAGGAACATCACAGAGTGATCTGCTCATAAATTCTCAACTGGGCAGGTCACGGTGAGCAGCCACACCCCAGACATATCAATAAAAGATTATCTTTGGCTTTAGCAAGACCTGCCCATTGTTTTGGTGCACCTAGGTTAACACACCTTTGAAATGTCAGAGTAACCCTCTTTTTCACACCCCTTAGAAGCACTACCACTCTGCAGAGAGCTCATAATCTGGTTATCTGTCCTGTAATCCCAGCTCTGCTTTGCTTTCTCCTATTTTCCTGTAATCTTCCTTAAACTCCCTCCTTAATTTCAAATGAACAAAAAAAGGCAAAACTGTAATTCGAGAGCATCTGAAATCATGCTTTGCTGTATTGTAGTCAGTTTTGGCTCAAATAAAGTCATAAAACTTCTCTACAAATTTGGACATTCTTATATCAACAATTAATAGAATTCTTACCAGAATCTTATAAATTAAATGCTTTTATAAAATCATTCTTTTTTTTTCCAGATGAGAAACTGACCCTAAGAGAGGTTTAAATGACTTTCCCAGTGTCAGCTAGAATCCCACATTGGTCATATCTAGAGACTTTTTGCTCCTCATTCTGGTGACACGGTGATTTACCTCAGGACAGCGCTCTTAAAGCCTCATTGTCAAGTTTGCTTCCTGCCCCACACCCACCACCCCACTTAATTTTCTCTGCTAGCCATTTATTACCTTATATACCCATGCTACCAACATGAGAGACCCCCCCCAAAAAAAAGCTAAAGTAGCAAGAAAAGAATGAAAGGGAAATAAAAAAAAATAAGGATAGCTCAAAACTCATCTAAAAAAGTGACTAAGTTGGAATTTTCGAGTTTCCTGGCAGCACAAGCAAAAAGGAATATGCAGTGGTTTACAAAATTTCCATTCTCTAATAAAAAGAAACAGACCAGTGAGGCAAGAGACTTTTTTTTTATCCCAATCCTAAATCCAACAGCATTTCTTACATGTGTTTATATTAGGGAAACTAAACCGTACACTGATCAGGGACTTCAAGAGCAATTCCTCTAATGATTAAAAAAAATATTATTCATCTGGTTGCATTTAGAATTTTCCACCTAAAATGTGGTCAATAGCTCAGCATTCTCTAGTATGAGACCATTACACAGTTCATGCTCATTGCAACCTCATTAAACGACTTTAATAGTTGTCCTATGACTTAAGAACCACCACCTGAACTCTGACATCCATCACACGGGCTCAACAGAAGTTAAGACTTACTGTATACTCCGTACAAACGGCCTATATCACATCTCTCTCAAAGGAAGAAACATCTATGTGAAATGAAATCTTGGCAAAAATTTCAACACCTTGCTTGCCCCCCAGCTCCAATTACTGTCCCTTCACAAGCAAACTGCATGGGTTTTAACTATGGAAAACCAGTTTGTTTTTAGAAAACATCCTCATTATCGGCTAATATAACAGAAATGACCAGGAAGAGCATGATTTAATATGGATTAAACATGAATACAACTCAGAAGCTTTCTTCTCGTTGAATTAGATAATCAAAACTATTAAACAGTATTTCAAAATGCTTTTCATAATCCTGGGACCATTAATGTCATGTTCAAATCACTGTGGATTTTTGTTGTTGTTGTTGCTTTTACTATTCATAGGGATACAATGAGTCATTGGCACATTTCCAGTGCAAGATGCATTTGAATAATACATGACATGCCCTTTAGCTAGCATCATGATGCCAGATTTAAAACAAGGTAAGAAGTTTCCTCCATGTACACTTGCAGTGTTCAGCTGTTCATAATCTATAGCGTTAACAATTTATCATCAAACCCAGCGACTTGCTGCCAACTTATCAAAGTAGCCACTGGATGCATACGATCAAGTCTGAGCATCTGGCTCTCCTCTGTTCCTGACATTAGCACAGACAACAGAATCAGTGGACTATTGAATGCAATTACAGTAA
Organism: Carollia perspicillata; assembly: GCA_004027735.1. Taxonomy (NCBI): domain Eukaryota; kingdom Metazoa; phylum Chordata; class Mammalia; order Chiroptera; family Phyllostomidae; genus Carollia; species Carollia perspicillata. The sequence goes on from PVKM010008277.1 coordinate 3,413, forward strand.
GCGAGACAGACAATAAAGATTGATAGCGCCTTCTCTTTTTATCACACACAAAACTAGTGGGGGTTAAAGCTTTGCCTTGAGCTGCCTTCATTTAACAATGATTGAAAATATGCGATTGTGTTGGTAAAACACTGTAGCCTGTACCACTTCATTTACTGGACACATTATCAAATTAAATGAAAAGTGAACTGCCAAAAGCAACAGTTATTATATATTAATGATGAATATTTACTTAGCATTGTTCACAAATCATACAGAGAACAGAATCCTTCTAGTTATCTCCTTTGCAGGTTACAGTTGAGTAGGTTTAACATTTCTATGTTTACGTTAAGTCTTCTGTCTACAAATCTCTAAATACAGACTTGCACGATTGGTTTTGTGACTATCCATGTGATTACAATGTGTAATTAATAAAATGCTCTAGTTGCAGATGAATCCTAATTATTGAAGAGCTCCCCCCCCCTTACAACAATTCTCATTCTTGTAGCTAATTTGGTAGCAAGACAAACTTCGCCAGGGGTATATGTTGTGACCAAAAGGCTAGGAACTCCAACTTAATTGAGCTTCCAAAATATGAAAAAAAAGAAGCTCAAGACACAGACAGGCCACAAATTTATATTTTATATTTTCTTCAGAGTATTGCTTTAGTAGCCATCGGGGGGATATAACAGTTCACCCATAATTTGACCTCCAAAATAAGAAATACATAAGGGGAAAAAAGCAAAATGGGTCATTATAAAACTAGTGAGCAGACAAGGAAAAACAGATCCCATTCCACAGTTCATTCAGAGGAAACTGCATTCTAAGCAAATATCAACAGATCTGGGAATGCAAAACTAAGTGTCTCATTGTTAAGTGGACAAACATTTGGTCTGCACACCGGCATGTCAGAAAGACCTGATGGCAGGCAGATGTGATTGTTCAAAGTTATGTAGATTAATTCAAGGTTCTTTTAAAAACACACATCTGGCCCTTCCTTTCCAATGATAGATACAGGAAAAGGAGGCACTCAGATATGCAATGTACTCATGTCTCTTTTTTAAGAGCTCAATAACCTAAAAAGGAAACAAACAAAAATAAATAAACAAGAAGAGGAACGAGGAAAGGAGAGACAAAGAACCAGCCATGGTTTTTCCAAAACTTCCCCACTGATTCTCCTGTAAACAATCAAGTACACACTCAAAGTGCTGAGTTTAGCATCAGAGCACCCACCACATGCTGACATAGTTCATGAAAGGTAAAGGGTACAACTATGTTCTCTAAGATGTACCTTCAAGGGAATCTAAATAAAGTCACCTTTCTAGGCACATTCAAATTCGAAGCCTCATGTTGCCTTTGAATCCTTTGGCGATGTGGCGCCTTCGCCAGCCATTCTCCTACCCAGCTAACTGCTTGTCTCAGGAGCTTCATAAAAGGCAGGTCCCTGGGCCCCAACCTTTCGGATTCTTATCCAATACAATCTGGGTGGAGCAGTGGGTACTCACTATGGAATATATCGCAAATCGAATATGAAAACACAGAGAGTAAACTATTATCTATAAAGCCACAGTCCATGGTCCATCTTTTCACTCACACATGTCTTGTTATCTATGAATGTAATATTTCTCAAGTCAACATTTTTCATAACTTTGGAGGAGGGTCAGTTTGCAAACATTTAAATGAAAAAGAAATACATGCCAATGGCTAAAAACCAACACACTACATATCAATGCTAGTAAAAACACACAAGAGAGCTCTAGCTGGCCCCTCAGCAGCTGTCCCTCACAGGGTTAACTACTGTTAAATATACAGAGACGTCTTTATAGTCCTCACAGTTTTACCACGCCGGGGAGGGTGGGGCCTACGGCAAGACTGTGTCCCAGCCACGCTCGCCCACTTCAACAAGGTTTTCTTCTCCTTTGCTGAATGCACAGCTGTCACTCGGCCAGCCTTTACATTTTTAAAAAGGGAATTGTTCCATATGTAGCTGTAGACGCAGTGTGTCTGTGGGAGGAGGTGAGTTCACGATCTTCCTACATGCATTGCCATGTTGAGTCTCTCGCCCTTACATATTCACTTTTAATTAATTGTGTATGTGTTTTACATAATCCAAGTTGGACTACACATACCGTTCTGTGAGCTGACTTTTTCACTTCACGTTATTCTGATTTATATCTAATCTATCTAAAAACATCTATTTTCTTTTATTTCTAATGGCTATATAGTATTCTTTAGCATAAATAATCATAATTATTTTAACTTTTCCTTGGTTTTACCATTGCTCCTAATTAATCAGTTTTACAAAAAAATAAAAATAAAACAAATGTTTCTCTGGACATCCTATACTGTATATCATTTACATGTGTTTTTTCAGTGTGGATTTACAGAAATGGAATTTGTGTATCAATAATATGTGGACTTAAAAATTTAATAGATACTAAAAAATTGCCCTTCCAAAAGTCATTATCATTTTCTACTTTCACCCACATAAAGTATAAGGGGGCCCATTTCTCCATGAGTCATTGATGTTAAGTACTTTTCATAATTTAAAATTTTACCAATCAAATGTACTTTTTAAATCTTATTTTTAATTTTCATCTTCAGCTTCATTTCACATGTTTATTAGGCATTTTCATTTCTTCTATGAACTGCTTGGTCATAGCTTATTACTATTTTTGTATTGTGTGGTTTATCTTTTTATCCAATTTTCTAAAAGCTCTATACTTGACTATTAACTGTGTGATGCAAATACACAGATTTTTTGTGTGTGTTCTTTAGAATGGTCTTTCTCAACTGACAATTATTTTTTTAAAATCACCTCTTCTATTATATTTTTCTGGTTTCTAAAGTTTGGATTTTTAATAGTTCTGGGATTTATTTTTAGGTACAATATAAAAATGTCTGTTAAAAAAAAAAAAACTCCCAGTGATTCTTATCCTAGTACAGCCACCGCTGTCCGGTTGCAGTGGAGGCCAAATGCTGGGTGTGAGCTTTGGCAGTCCTTATTGCTGATAAGATAAGAACTATACAGAGGCAATCGTGGTGTCTCCCATGGAGAAAATGCTCAATAAACATCACCTGTGAGTGTCATTGGCCGTATTATTTTAACATAGCTCAAGCACCTTGCTTTTGTATTCAATTCAAAGTATCTTCCTACTTCCCAAATTTCTTTCAAAGCTAAGGACTGTGTCTTGATGTAGATTTCCATGGAACAATCTTCTTTATGGAGGCAAGGGCCTCTTAAGGAAATGCCACTTTAAAAACGATACTTTTATTTCCTTAGTCACCAGACTATTTCTCCAGCAGTCGAGCCTGACGGCCTTACAAGTAAAGTGCTGGCTGATGCAAGTCGATTACAATAGAGCACTTTGGGTGTTGCTGGCAACACTTTGCTTAATCAAAGGGTGAGCTTGGCATTTCACTACACATTTTTAAAAGATCTATGGGTAACTTCTGTCTGGGAGTCCAGCTCTGACTCTCCAGTGGCCCCTATGTGTCTGGGACTCCTACACTTACAGCCACTGTCTCCAGTGGACAGACAGAAAGCCTGGTGGCCTCCCCTCCAAGAGGCCAGAGGACACAGCTGGGTGGGTCTGTGCCATTCATGCTGCTCAGGCTAAGGTTCTCCAGTGGAAAGAAGGCTGGAACCCTCCAGAAGGCTGGAGGGTTCCAAGGACCCTCCTGCTGGTCAGAAGGCCCCAACCCTCTTTTATGCTGACCTTCTAACTCACTGCTCCACTTTTTGACCAAGGGTCTTTGGGTTTTTGGAGGACAGGAAGCAAGCCTGTTTGTCCGCAGTTTGCGAGTCTCACTTTCTATCAAAGTCCACTTAAAATGTTTTAAAGGAACCTGCTCCTAGCTCCACCTCTAAAAATGGAAAATAAGTCCATAATCAGAGAAAATTCAGACAGGTACCACCTTTTGTCCATCAGCAGTGAGTGCACAGTGTAGCATTCTAAGCATCTATGGTTATTATGATCACTATAGCAATAACATTTATTGAGCACTGTCTTAGTAAGCTAGGCCTGCTATAACAAAACACCACAGACTGGGTGGCTTAATCAACAGAAATTCATTTTTCACAGTTCTGGAGGCTGGGAGTCCAAGATCAAGGTGCAGGCAGATTCTGCCTCAGGTGAGAATCCACTTCCTTGGCCTGTAGAGAGCCACCTTCTAGCCATGTCCTCACATGGCCTTTCCTCAGTGGTGCTCCTCTCTCTCTTCCTCTCAGTAGAATGGCACTAATCCTATCACGAGAGTGTCACTCTGAAGCTCTATTCTAAACAGAATTATTTCCCAAAGGCCCCACCTCCTAATATCATCACATTGTGGGGGTAGGGCTTCAACATATGAATTCGGGGAGGACATAAACATTTAGCCCATAATAAGCACTCACTGTGTGATCCAGGCACCATGCTAAGTACATTAAATGTATTATCTCAATTAATCCTCCCAGCAACCCTTTGAAGCGGTTCAATTTATTATCCACAATACACAGAGGAAGAATCAATCGGAGGCACTATGTGTCCCAGATACCTCCACAAACATAGGCAAGATCGGAGTTAGTGCATGGTGGGGCCAACTCAAAAACCCACTCTCGTAACCCTGTGACATAGCTGTCTGCCTTGCTGCCATGCTGGTCTAGCAGGAAAAAGGGATGATTTTCCATTTTAGAAAAATTCAACTGAGATTTGTTTGTTTTCTTAAATAAGTTTTTTTTCTCTCTCTCCCCAACCCTCACCTCTTAAGACAACAAAACACAACTACCTACATTAATTGTAATAAATTAGTTTCAATCAGGTATAATGAAAGTGCAGAAGAGGATAAAGGTTGGGGGAATAAATTTCTGAATCAGCTAGCAGGAGTGAATGAATGGATTATTACTCTATCAGATATTTTGGAAGACCAGTTTTTATGGGCTGAAATCGTGTGCTCCCAAATTCATATGTTGAAGACTCAACACTCACAGAATATAATCATATCAGGAGATAAGGCATTTAAAGTGGTTAAGTTAAAATGAAGACTTTAGGGAAGGACCTAATCCAGTATGACTGGCTTCCTTATAAGAAGAGGAAATTTAGGCCCAAAGAGACACCAGACACATGAGCATCAGAAGGATGACCATGTGAACACGCAAGAGGCCTCTCTCCTTCAAACCAAGGGGCAAAGCCTCAGAAGAAACTAATCCTGCAAATGCCTTGATCTCAGACCTCCAGATTCAGGAACTATGAGAAAATAAACCCTTATTACTTAAGCCACTCGGTCTACAGTATTTTGTTATGGCAGCCCCAGCAAACTAATATAGCAGTATTTTTGTCAAAGAAACAGAACAAACCAGAATGTGGGATTCACTGGGAATTGCACTGTCGCTCATGGCCTCTATACAGGCCACTAGCATTGCACCAGAGTTGTTTGCTTTTTTTTTTTAAATAAGGATTAAGGTGGGAATCTCAAGGGTTCAAAGATGATCTTAGGCCTAGAGAAATATAATAAATATTCCAACTTTCATCAAGATATGCAGGTATCCTTCCTCTATTTCTCTTTCTCTTTTTCTCCCTCCCTCTCTCTCTCCTTCTACTAACATTGCCTCCGCTATCCTAAGTGCGATTTGCCTGTCTTTCCCACAGTGGGTAGGTGTGCTGATCAGCTAAGAATACATCTGACTATAGAAAAATGAGTCAACTAGAGGCATAGCATGTAACCGGAAAGCTCCTCCTTATGTTTATTTATTGGCTGAGCTGGACACGTAGCCAGAAATCAACTAATTTCTGCTCTTTGTGGTTTACCCACTCGCATTACCTCATCACAGCAATGTCTCCTCCTTTGCCATCAGTCAATGGGCTTGGAGCAAAATCAAAGACTGACCCGAGCTGAAACATTCTCCTGGTCACACCCCCGCTCCTCCAGGAACTGTGGCAGCACTGGCTTACTCCAGGGGAAGTCAGCCTTCCCTCTCTCAGCCTCACTAATAACCTTTCCTTGCTTTCACTTGGACCTTAATGACCTCAACCCATCACAAGAAGTCTGCCTCTTTTTTTTCTCTCCACATAAACACAAAATGGCAGATAACCCAGAGAAATAAATATAATTTAGATGTAAAATAAAAACTATCTACTAGGTTGTGCAGGCATGCATGTGCGTCTCGTTGGCATGCACCAGATTGGACTAAATGGCAGGAATTTCCCAAGGGACAATAACCTCCAGATACTGCTACAAAAGCTTTATTCCCCACACTCCGCAAATTATTTAATTTAAACACTGCTTGATATGACTCTCTGAGGAGAAGGGTGTTTTCCCAGACCCATTTTTAATTTGTTGGTGTGTATGTGCATGTGTGCCTACAGAGCCAGCCTCACAAACACATTCACTGCTACAGACAGTCCAAGCATGGGCTTCTGATGGCAGAACCAGGGGCTGCCCATTGCTGTCTAAAACTAGGAAAATGAAGAAATGCACATGTAATTTCTCCTCTTTCATGGTGAGGACAAATAGGCAGAGGTTCAGTTATTCATTTCTTAGGGTCCTCACCCAATGGGCACTTTCCATTTCCTTGGTAGATATAACTGAATGTTTTTAAAAATCATATGTTTGCGTATGTCTGTGTGAGTGTGTGTCTGTGTGAGTGTGTGTTTTCAGTGTGTTTGTGTGCGTGTGTGTGTGTATGCATGCACCATGGTTAATTTCTCACAGTACAAAATGGTCACATTCGTGGATACATTGTACTAAAGCAGGAGAAGCAAGGCAAAGATAGGAGAATCAGTTTTCATTAGTAGTGGGCTGTGCTGTATAGTGGGCCAGGGAGAAAATTTATAGCATTCTTTTATACTTTCTGCTTCTTCCACTTGCTTAACTTCTGCCATTCTATCATATGCTAATCAGGAAAAGAAACCTGGCGAAACAAACCCCTGAGTGTCCTCTTGTATACTTTGCCAAATTTCATCATGAAAAATCTTGCCTTTTTAAAGAGTTTATAGGTCCCATTAAAGGATTCAAATGGCTTTCTCCCCTAGACAGAATTTCTTTACATAAGATTCCTCAGAAGGGCTAACCCTGCCACAGAAGCAAACTTGCACACACAGGCCCACACTAGAGATAGTCTTGTTATCTTGGCTAAATCAATTTAAAAGCAAATAAGCATTAGACAATAATTTCAATATTAACTTACTCTTCTTGCTTCTTCATCAGAGCAAGTTAAAAGTCTACGACCTCCCTTCCACCCATTCACCTAGGCTTCCTCTAGCCCTCTCCCTATGTGGTGCCCTTCACACAGGTAAAGTGACCTCCTCCTTCCCCCCAGCCTAGTTATTTATTGAATATGCTAGCATTCTGGAGCATTATCAGCTTAATGCATAATTCAAAATCTCTTGCATGTGGCCTGCACTTTTGCCTTATCCTGTGCATTCTGAAGGAAAGATAAGAGGAAGTATTTCCAAAGTGCGCAAACGTAAGGATGCCTGAACATTAACATTGTACCCCTCCCTCGCCAGCCCTCCTCTGCCCCTCAGAAAACCAGGCACCTTGCAGCTCATACACACCCCATAAAACTGCTGCACCAAGAGAAAACAATTCCACAGACCATCCAAAATTTTTCACTGAGAGGGACCAGAGAACCTTTGGGAAAAGAGGCCTCTACAAATGGAAAAATCACAATTATTACCTCTGGAGTCCCATTCTTGACTTGCGGGCAACCAGATGTTTGCAGCCAAGCAATAGCTTCAAGTCTCTGCAATTCAAAAAGAAAAAAGAAAAACCAGATTTAGAATGTTTTGTGTTTTCTGGCCCCAGTGTGTCTGGTAAAAGGGGAAAGTGAGTGGGAAGAGAGGGGCAGATGGAAAAGGCTTCTGAATACGTTGGAAAGAAGAAGGAAAAAACCCAAAGGAAAAAGGGTGTGAAGGACAAAAGGGAAAGGTGGTGAAGGGTTAGGGTATAAATTGATTGGGGGACAGGATGGGAAGGAAAAGATAGGACTTGGAGAAGAGAGGGCTTCAAGATCAACTATATTAGAAGGTTAATTCAGTCAAAATCAATTCAGCAAAAGTGGCTCCAGTGATTTTTTTCCCCATACTGAATTGACTGCCTTCTGATTGAATTGATTAAATTAACTAGTTATTTTTAATGAAGTGTGAAAAGAGAGAAAATGAGTGGATAAGCCCACCTGCAAATACACTAATCCAGGTAAACTGTATACTCTGATTTGAACACACTAACAATTTGACAAGCATACAAAAACACAAACATATACACACATATGTATGAATACACATGCATGTGTGTGTGGCAATGCTGAATTCTGGCAAAAGTGCCAGCACTGTCCCCCCAGAGTCCCCCCAGGATATATATATCATATATATCATATATTCTGAGTTTTGTTCTTTCCAGGGCCCAGATACTGTCTTTTTGGAAAGCAGTGTCTCCTTTATGGAGGTACCGTACTATGTAAATGCATCAGCACCATTTTTAAAAGTAAGGTTCATCTCTCCCTCATGCACTTCTGTCATAGTCAGGACATGACACTAAAAATCATAAGGTCACCAACAGCATTTGAACTTATTACTAAACAAAGAATTCTAGTAGACACTTTTTACATGCATTTTGAGTCCACCAAGCAACAGTTCTTCCTTTTTTATAAACATAAAGACATGAATTATTAAAAAATTAAAGACATTTAGAATAATAGTCCTCCATACGCAAAAGTATTTATTTCAACTTTCATCATTCAGAGTTTATTGCATTGATTTTTTTTTCATCAGTTTACTTAGTCTTAGGCTTTCACTGAAGTCATCAATAAGAAATGAATTTTGTAACTTTCAAATCCACTATATTATTTTACCTTTTATTTGTAGTGAATTTTCCTTCTCTCCATGGTATTACTGCAATAAGTCAGTCATTATTTCTTTATGTTTTCCCTTCTTTCTTTAGTATTTCATTTCCCTTTACAGCACATCTTATGATCACAAAGAAAACAGAGACACTTATTTCTTTTAACAGTTGAAATTGCTGCGAGTGATTTAGCTGTCATTTAATTTGATTCCTTTCTTCTGTCTGTGGAGAAATATGTTTAATGTACTGGAAATTATGTTAATAAGAAAAAGCATTATCTCATTTAATGAAATAAATATACAAATATTTCAAAATAAAATAAAGAGGCAATCTTCACTGAGAAAAATATCTCTTATGGTTTGCATAAAATAAACAAATGAGAAAACAAAATCATGAATACACTGAAACACTGACAGACGTGCCTACATTCCAAGGGGGAGGGGAAGCTTGGTAACTGAATTAACCACAATTTAATCAAACATCTTTCTGAAAAATGTGGGGCACATATTAAGGATCAAATTGCTAATCTTCCATTTCCAATTACCTCAAGAAAAATCATTTTATTTTTTTAAGAATGGACACTGGGATTTTGAAAAGTTTTTTTTTTTTGTAATTTTTCTGGTCTATTTCAATTGGTCTTTCAATGATTGCTATGGCTTGAATGAATAATTATCAGCAATCTAATTGAAAATATAACCCGATTCATATAACTACAAGAAAGGTTAGAATTCCTTTGATTTTGCTAATCAAAACAGAGTCAATGAACTAGTTCCAAGGCTTTCATATATTAAAATTTATTTAATGTACAAAAAGGTTAAATAAATATTGTTAGTGATTTGAGCAAAACTTGAAGCAATTATGTAATAAAAGCATGACCAAAGTAACAGAAACACATAATTAGCAATTTAATTACTGGCATGAAGACAAGCTAAAGATGTCAATAAAAAAATCTTTAGTGACAAGCCTATTTTATTCTCTTTATTGTAATTTGTGAGAAATATTCACCACCTGATGAATAAAACCATTTTTTTATACTAAAAACCTACCCTTTTTGGTTTCTAGAAAACTGAAAAACCCATTTTAAAATATTTCTAATTTCATATCTTTACATAGTGAATCATTATATTTTCACCCATTTAGATTAGCGCCTTCCCTTCTCTGAAAGTATTATATTTCTAGCCGGCAAGTAAAGAACATTATGTTTTCTTAAATGAGTTAAAGTAGCAGGTGTTCTTTGTTTCAATTTCATTCTTTTCCAGCTTCAATAATGTTTGACAGAAATGCTTCCGTATATATGACACTCCAAATATCCTATCTTTTTTCATCTAAATTTCAGCTGAGAAACACACCTAAACCATGGATTGTTTTAAAAAGAGAAAAATGCCAACTGTAGTGGAAACAGTCAGGCTGTTTGGGCATTCCTCTGGGTCTTTCACAATTTCTTTTTCTCCCCATCTCTGTATTAGGAGTTATAGCTGGGAGGTAAAGGAGAGAAATGAGTACCTTCAGTTTATTGTGATATGGTCCACTTGTGTTTTTTCATCACAATCCCAAGTTTCAGATTCTTAAACAATCCTGAACTACTTATCTTAAAGTGTTCGATGAATGCTTACTAGCTTCCATGTCACTGGTATTTAACCAGCAGCAGAAAACAGATATCTCAAGACAGAACCATATTGAAAGAAGTTTTCCATCTTGTGATAAAGAGTGAATCATCTTGGCTGGTGTTCAATAGCCACTTGTACAAGCCCAGTGCATGGAAGGAAATCATGAAAGCCAGATTTGCTAAGAAGTTTGGTCTATAAATAAACCTGAAGCATGATGGAATGCATTTTGAAAATAAACTCCAGCCACTATAAAAATAATAACTCCTAATAACATTGCTTTTTATAATTAATCCACTGATTCTAATCATTTTGACATACACTTTAAATCAGGTATCCTAATTAAATATTCAAGTCTTGGGAGAAGAGTAGATGAGGTCTGTCCAGAAAGTATCCAGCCACGTACTCTGGAAAATAGAGATATGGACTGAAGAAGATACAAGATACAAGAAACACTATACACAGAACAATGATATCTCACTCCCCTTCAAAGCAGGCACATTGGGACCTCACACGGTTCTCCCAATTGCCATCATCTGCCCCTGACATTTTATTGAATCTCACCAATGGTCTGAAATCTCTTCCCTTTCAAAAGGTGATTTTAGTTTTGGGAAAAGCCAGAAGTCGCAGGGTGCCAAATCTGGACTGTAGGGAGCCTGAGTCACCTGGGTGATTTGATGTTTCACCAGAAAACTCTTCAAGAGATGTGATGCATGAGAGGTATGTTGTCGTGATGAGGCTGCCAATCACCAGTTGCCCATAGCTGTGGCCTTCAGAATCATCCAAATAGTTTCCAAAGAGTAATGTTCAAGCTTAACACAAAATTTAATGCAGATTCTTTGCTGTAATCACTCAGTCATTTTAATGCGACAGCCACACAGTACACATGCTCATTCAATGGCGTCTACTGCCCCCACTGACCAGTACAGTGAAGTCATCGTTCAGGCATGTGCATTCCAGTCCACTGCCCTTGGCTGCCCAGTTGCGTGGATGCTGCACAAACCATTCTCATTATATTAACAATGACTGGGCTTTTCTGGACAAGTCTCATATAATACAAACTCAAAGTTTCTAAGAAAACTGAAAATGTTCTTAAGAACATATTTTACTTGGCTATAATTTGAAAGATATGAAAAGGCAAATGACTGGGAGATGACTTTTTGGAACCTCATGGCTAATATACTAGTTACTGGAATCATTCATTTCTTACATATACACATATTTGGATTAAAGGTTGTTCATTTCCATATGAAGTTCCCATTCCCAGAAGCTTTTGGTCACAACATATTATAATCACTCATCAGCTTGTAAGTTTCTGTTTTCGCCATAAACACAAACTTATGTGGATTTTTCAACTCTAATCATCTAGGCCAGAAATTATCTTTCCTTCTACACATTTATGGTCCAGATACAAGTAGCTATAAATAAGCATGTTAATTTACAAATGTACATAAAAGATCTCCCATATTACTATTGTGAAGGATGGTTAAGCAATGGCACCTGCTTTAAGAAGCTCAAAATCTAGTTAAGAAGAAGGGTACCCGAAGGTAATGGTTGCCCTATAACTCAAATGTTGTTATAATTGCCAAACAGACAACACAATAAACACAAGAAAGTTCATAGACTAAAGACAGCACAGTGTCCTTATGGCTAGACCCTTTTATAAGTGGATACTATGAGGAGAATTTTATCAAGCTTTCAAATGCAACTTTTCATTTGAACTTAGGAACTAAACAGCCCCTTGCATAGGTAAAGAAACAGAGATTGAAAGAGGTTAAATAATTTACCCAAACAAAAATGTCTTACAATGGGGATGCAATCACAGAGTTCTGTGGCCTCTATGTTCTAGGCATGAAGAAGAAAGGATTTGAGATGAAGGAATGATCAAGGTATATCAAGGAGAAAAGAAGGAACGGATTCACAAAGCATGTGCAGGATGAATGTGGACTTTTTAATGGTTTCTGAACAGAACAATGGCATGATGAATGCAGAATAATGCATGAGTTTAAAAGTCGAGAGACAAAAAGCAAAAGGTGAGTGCTGTTGATGCTCCACCCAGATCCCTTTACCTGGGGGTAGTCATCCCCCAGTTACTTGGACTGTTGGCTGATAAAGGCCCTCAGCTGTACCCTTTTCTACAGAAGTGTCCTCAGTCTAGCAGGATCTACTTCACTGCAGAGGTTAAAACTCCCTCCACTATCAACCTATACAATGGCTGCCTGACATGGGGGGTACTAAAGCCAGCTGACTGGCTTATTCATTCATTCATGCAATTGAATTTCGGGGGTGACATTGATCTGCAAAACCATATGGGTTCAAGTGTACAGCTCAATAAAACATCATCTGCACACTGCATCATATGTATACGTATGTGTGTGTGTATTCTTTTGTTTAATCTTTCACCTCCGTTCATCCAGTCCCACAACACCTCTCCTCTCTGACAGCTGTCAATCTGTTCCATGGATCCGTGCCTCTTTCTATTTTGCTTGTCAGTTTATTTTGTTTATCAGATTCCACATATAAAAGAGATCATATGGTATTTGTCTTTCTTTGACTGAAAACCCAGCTCTTTTGACCTGAGGGACATCACCTTTGGGGGGTAGGCTGAAGCTGTACGTTAGCTGAGGCCACATGCCCTGCCCTGCTCCCTCACTCCCTTTCTCCTCTTCCTTCTACGCACCCTTGTGTTGGGCTCTGCAGCTAGGCAACCTGCCTGGAGAGGAGGCAGGTAGAGCCTGTGCAGTCTTCCTCCTCCTTGAAGGAAGAAAGACTAATAATGTGAAAATACGAACAGGTAAGTCATAGCAGCTTTACCTAGACTCATCCAGGGCACACATGGAGGCTACCTACATGTAATTTGGGGCCATATTGCCTATGGTTCATAATATCCTTTCTACTAAACCATTTTTCTAGCCTAGAAGACTGGATTATGATAGGCTTTACCATTTCTAAATCACACACAAGGAATAGCCAAACTCTTTGCTCTAAAACAATGATGTCTCTCTTGAAATGCACTCTTATATGGAAGGAGAACATCACCAGTCATCAGGAAAAAATGACATCCCCTGAGTGTTATGTTACTGGCCTTGAACTATAGCCACCAACTTCCCCTGGGAAGATTAGACTTGGGCCTCTGATCAGTTTTGAGAATGGACTCTCATCATTTACAGTGACACATTTAAAAATTAAGTAACCTTTGCCTAAATACACAATTAGCTAGGTATAAACTGCAAATTTGTGGCTGACTTATTTTCCCTAGGAGTAATAATGAAATATTCAGAAAAATATATTTCCCTCTCGTTTAGGATAGGGGCAATCCCTCTTCAGCATCACATAGGATACATATTTGTGCATCCAGAGAAGGGGCCGAAACTCAGTCTCTCTTATTTCCAGGAGCTTCTTAAAGTAAACCTTTGAGGACACTAAAACACAAGTAGCAATGCTTAAAATGAAAGAGGCAGACCTTTACACATTCAAATGTAAAGACAAATTAATATTAGATGCTTCTTCAAAACACTATCTCTGGAACAAATAACATTCAACCGAAGCACAAAGAACTTGCATCCTTGTAGGTTGCGTGAAAAGAGGTGCCATGGAGAAAGGTGCCTTTTTTTTTTTAATTGAATGTAATCCAACAAAGATTTGGCAGACTACATACGTAAAAGGTTGGGAATGCTTGCAGAAATTGATTCATTCACACTGTTGTGAATCATTTAGCACACACTTCAGAGAGAGTTTAGCATCTTAGTCTCTGCCTCCCACGTCCTAAGGAAGGCTGTTAATCAAAATGAAGACTCGGAGATGCAGCCTCGGGAACGGGACAAAGGGATGAGAATAAGGCTCATCACGAAGAATGATTTTCCTCCTCTAAAGACAGTTTGGGCTTTTCTTTTTTCTTCGAGGATGGAAGGTATAATGCAGTAGTGCCATATAAATTAATATACAGATTCTCAGACAAGGGTCATTATTACAGATATATAAAAACAAAAGCAAGTCCTATATTTAGGACTTCAAATGTACGTGCCTGTGCCTGAGTCAGAACGCATGCTACTCACTTCACTCAAGCACAGCTCTCCTCCAAACTGTAGAACTGTAGAGTGAAGGAGCGCATTATAAATTATCTTAAATGAAACGATTGAAAACATCTCTATTTGTAAACATCTTGTAATTACAAAAGAAAATTAACTGTCTTTCTTTAAAATATTTTATGCATCATTTTAATGAATTTTTAAAATAATAAGTACAGCAATTCAGGGTAGACTTCAGACCAGGGCATTAGAGATAGACTATGTAATAGCTGAAGCTCACACACACACACACACACACACACACACACACACACAACCAATAATTTAATAAGACCAGTAAAGTTTGCCAAACTTATTTTAGTTTGTGAGTGCCAGTAAGTTCACTAGTACTTCAAAAATAAAAAATGATAAATTGTCAGGTAAGTAAAATATACAAGGGGTACATTGTTAATGGTTAGGGTTTATAAATGATGTTTTCAAATAATGAAAATAACAAAAAAGTATCACAGTTAAGGAATATACTCAGAGTAAATATATATTTACTTTCCAAAAAATAGACCAAAACACATGTAGGGGTTCATAAAACCAAAGTAAGATGAGCCCTGGCAGTGGATGGGATGGTGTGAAGTGCACTAACCACACCGCACGTGGAATTCCTCATTCACTCTGCCACGACCACTGATCACAACGTTAACCTCTTGGATATGTGCCCCATCCCCAAAAAAGGTCTTCTACCACAGTTATTGCAATATAATTATGAGTTTATTCATGTAAGTATTAACATCATATTTATCTAGGAAAAATAGTAACAGGAAGGGGAAAAGGAGCAGGGGGAATTACTCTTTAAGTGTCTGTGGGAATAGAGAGCACAAATAATCCAAATCACAGCTCATTTAAAGGTCACTTACATTTGTTTTTAAGATGCATAATGTACCTCCTGATATCCATGTTCATCTAGCCTTTAATAGCTATAAACAAAAGTAATAAAAGAAATGTACTGCTTTGTCACTTGGCCTAAAGCAGAAAGTGTGATCTGTAATTCTTTATCTTAAAACACTTACCTTATGCCTTCAAGATGTCAGTAGGTTATTTTTTAATTTAACTCCCATAACTACCACATTCTTACCACCATGTTATACATGATGGTGGAGAAAGAGGGCATGTGAGTCCTCGCCTGGCTCTGTGCATTCACACCTGCCTTAAGAGTTCCTGTGCTACATCAAAGGTGCGGGGAGACGTCCAGGGCAGACAAGCTTTCACATTCCTAACCCTTGGTCAGAGCTTCTGCTCCCAAGCCTCAGTCAAGGGTCTTATTCCCCATGTTAGTAGGTCACAAAAGAAACTTGATAACATGGAATCTCTTTCCTTGTACGTGTATAAATAATTTTCTTTTGTGTAGGAAAGGCAATTCGTGACTAGAGATGTGAATGCTGAAAAAGTGATTCCTATAGACTCCAAGGGGAACTTGTATGTTGTTTGATTTTAAATAGTGGTTCTCAACCCTGGCTGCACAATTAAAATTACCTGGGGAGCTTTAAAAAAAAAATCTCTGCCCAGGCCCCATCCTCAGTGATGCTGACTGTAACGGGCTGGGTGGAGCTGGGCGTGGCCCAGGCACTGGAGTTTTTTTCCAAAAGCTCCTTGGGTGACTCTATTGTGCAGCCCGGGCTGAGACCCACTGATTTTACAGCCTGGGTATAACTGCACAGTGAGCTAGGAGGGCTGATTTCTGACCTCAGCTATACAAAGGATTGTGCACCTAGGCAAGAGGATCTTAGTTTGTAAGCAATAAAGTGGGAATAATAGTGTGTTACAAATCAAAGCTAAAGAATTAAATTAGAAGCTTTTTTCCTTGTCCCTTCCAGGTATGGATTGACCTCAAGGCACTGGCTTTGATATCGTGGAGGAGGGAAAGTGGGAGATGAGTACGAAAATAAAAGGATATTATTAGCCGCAATTCTTTAAAAAACAAACAAACAAACAATGTCCTCCATTTAGATGAAGGAACAAATGTATTTGATAAATACATGTTAAAAGCTAGCTTAGAATAATTCTTGAATTGCGTTTTCTCAACATCTCATTTCAAATTCACATTTACTTTTCTACGATTGAAGATCCTTGGAGGCAATGAGGTATTGTTATAAGATGGATGGATTCATCTTCCAACATATTAGGATAATGACACTGCCCATATTCGGGCTTCAACTTTTACCTGAAAATTTTCTGCTAGGAAAAAACCCTACCCTGAGAGACATGTGTCAAAACTTAATCATTCTACTTCTCAAGTAAAAAGTTATAAAAAAATGATAGCAGACGACAATTTTCTTTTAATTTTTTAAAGAAAAGTATTCCAAAATTGGGATGACATTTTAAAGCATTTTAACTCCACTGTTGTTTTTCAGGTTCCCAATCATAATACCGTGTTAATAGCAGCATTGTGAATGCCTTAAAGCAATACCAGTAGGGCAGATACTCCATTAAAATCTTAGATTCCTTTTTAACTTTGGTAGCAGGATTGGGTGACATGATAATTATGTTATAGAAAGATTTATTACATTTTGATACCAGGCAACCTCCCTTGGCCTATATTTGTATCTGTGATATACCTGAGGTTTTCACGGAAAGCAAGACTAGTACAAGAGTGATGAGGATCTCAAACACAATACTTGACCTAAATACATTATGTAGCACTGGGTATGTGTTAAATAGGTCAGTCTGGGCTC
Source organism: Carollia perspicillata (assembly GCA_004027735.1). Lineage (NCBI taxonomy): Eukaryota > Metazoa > Chordata > Mammalia > Chiroptera > Phyllostomidae > Carollia > Carollia perspicillata. The sequence continues at coordinate 20,567 of PVKM010008277.1, forward strand.
TTAAAAGTTATGCAAAACTTATTTCTGCCACACAGGAGATATGTCACTAGTCAAGCTGTATAAAAATCAGCTTTCTAGGCAGGAAGAAAATGCTCCTCATCACTGGGAGGAAAAAACAAACTCTTCACCATACATAAAATGTCTTAAATACTATACTATGCTTGTCATATGTCTTTAGGCCACAGAAAGTAATAAAAGCAACAAGGCTGATGAAATGCCTAACAATTCCAGGATTCATTTAAGTGGATGAAAGTTCTTTGAACACTGCTGTAGTAATTCTACTCTTCCGGCAAAAGCAAATGAGATTTCAAAAGTGCATAGGTCTCAGCTGCCAAACCAAAACGACTCATCTCGCCACCAGGTGCAGACCTGGACAGTCTATCAGGGCTGGGAAGACCCCACCTGTTGTTCTTCCTCTCCTACTTTGGACAAAGTTGTCTGATCTTGCCTAATGTGGCTTCATTAGCTGGCTTAAGTGTAGTGAGCAGGGTGTTTATTTTCAAAATATCAAATAAATTGAAGGTTTACAAAAATCCTTCCAAGCTCAAATCAATGATATTTGATGGTGCTAAGGTTTCTGCCTGATCACAAGGCCCTGAAACCACAACCAGTGATCCCCAAAGTGTGGCCCCAGGGGTCAGCAGCATCACCAACTGGGACATTGTTTACAAATGCAACTTAAAACCTACCCCATGGAAATCCACCCAACCAGAGACTCTAGGGTTGGGGCACAGTGATTCATGCTGTAACTGGCCCTCCCATTCGGAACTCCTGAACTATGCCATTCATTGCTCAGCTTCCGAGTGGACATAACAGTTGCAACTTAACAACTCTTAATTTTCCTTAACAATTAGAGACAAGAATCAAGGTAAGTTAAAGAACATCTCCAACCCCCATATTATCCAAAATCAGCCCCTTCCTTCAAATAAACTTTTTACAAACAATGGGCAATATTTATAAGGGGCCCCAAACCCTTTCCAACTTGAACTTAACAATTCTCATGGGATGTCTCTGCTTCTAGAAAAATGAATTAAAGCAGTGGACATAAGAAGAAAAAAAAAACGTGAGGCAAATAAAAGCAAACAGCTTAGACTACTCACTAATCATATGGTTTAACCCTTAGGAATTGAAAAAATACAGTTTAATAAGGAAGTTAATTCATAGTGGGGTGACATTTGTGGTATCTTTAAAGGCATTTTCTTGAAGAGTAAACCCTTACAGGTATGCACTAGGGAATTCAAATTCCCCAAGTCTCCATAGATTTGCGAGCATAATAAAATACTGTAAGTTTGGATGTTCAGTCCTCATCAGTAGCTCTGACATGCTAAAATAAAATTAGATGCTTCAGACTTCTCTCTGAAGGACTGAGTTTTTTACCTCTCACCTCATTACCCTCTACACTCTCTTAGTAGGTTTAGTTTAATGAATGTGAGTTCCATTTCCAAGAGCTCAAACTCTTATGATTTTGCATGATTGAAAGACATTCATTAAAGAGACAGGAAATGAAGTGTATGCAAATTTGAAGCAAGCTAATAAATTTCTTTAAAGGAAAAAAAACTATCTGTCCCTGGTTACACACTAAAAACAAAACTCAGAGCAAAACAGATCACAGCTGCCCAACTAAACTATAATCTGCTCTGGGAAGCAGCATCCACCTTCTTCTCCCCTACACCTGTTTGCCAACATCAGGCGGCCGAAAATCTGCATGAGGACATCCAATGGCAAAAAGTAAACAAGCTTCTTCATTTTGCATTATCACACCAGACTCTTGAACAGGTTTTTGGTATGAGCTCCTTGCTGAAATGCTGAACTTCACAGAGCTCAGTCACATACTGCAGGTAGCTTTTGAGTCAAATTCAGTTCCTTTGGGACAAGTGATTATTTTCTTCTCTCTGACCTAGTGAATACAGCCATGTTCCCCGCATACAGTATTTCTGCCCTGAAGGTATTTATGTCCCACCACCTTACCCCCCAATGCTCATAACAAAGCTAGGCAAAGTGACAAAAATAAGTCCGCCCTTACTTTGCATATTGAAAACAAAATACATACACGGCTGCTGCTGCTTTTATTGCTTTGTTATTTCATCATTATTCACCACAGTTCTTTGCCTTCATTTGCAGAGTTTGGGTTTTAATGTAATGGCCATTCAATAAAAATGTTGCTTTTAAGGGTTTGCATATCATCCCATTTTCTCTTCAACCCTTCAGCAACCATATGGCAAGCAATCAGGTCTGCAATCACTAGGTCCATATTATGTAGAGCATGATTTCGGCATTATGCTATTACCCATCTGTTTCTGTAGAAAAAGACATGAACCCGTGTATAAGAGGTCAGTGGTTTCATTGCACACCATATTCCAGAAATCTATCTCTGTTCACTTGAGATCACTTTTGTGATTTACTCTAGTTTCCAGGCCAGACTTTCTCTCCCTCTCTCCTTTTTTTTTAAAGAAATACAGAAAATCAGCACAATTTGTCTGTCTGCCTATTGTATAAAATTATTTGTAACTGTCAGAGTAGACACTTAAAGTTTCTTACTTAAGGGTATTTATCCAGAGATTCTGCACTTAAAAAAAGTGTGGGTGGTAGAGAGAGGAGAAATCAATCTCACTGATTTTATATTTTTAACTGTCTACACAATAAAGATGACAGAATTTTCAGGTGGAAGCAGACACAAGAAGGGAGGAAGTCCAGGCTCCTGCCTCCGGTTTGAGAGGCCTAGCAGCAACCCAGACTCATTCCTCTGGGCTCAATGAAAGACTGCCACATAGAAATCTAATATATATATATTCATTCTATTTCTGTGTGCATGCTTGCCCTATGGGTTCACATACGTAATCTTTGAATAGCAGGCTCAATTTGAGAGCTGAATGTTAATTCGGTGGAATGCTTACTTGGATATTTCATAAACAGGGCACTTACAATGAACTTCAAATGCAATCAATCATGGCTATAAAAAGACTCAAAGTTTGGGATGCCAATAACTCTGCTGGGTAAAACTTGTCACAATAAACCTCCATTGTTTTCTATACTGTTTCAGGCTATTATCAGCCCAAAATTGACTTAGGAAGCAGGACAGGAACACATCAAAGGGATATGAAGGCCTGTTGCCCAGAAATTTTTGCAGTCTTTTGCAGCTATCAGGAGTGTCTCAGAGCAAATGTACTTTTTTACTCTATCCACTGGCTGGGGAGGTTTAAAAAAAACCCTTACACCTGGGTCTAAACCCCAGAGGTTCTGATGTGATTAATCTGGGGTGTGGTGGTGTGGACAATTGGATTTTTTTAAAAATTGATTTGAGAGAGAAGAAGGAAGAGATAGAGAAAACCATCAATTTGTTGTTCCATGTATGTATGCATTCTTATATGTACTCTGACTGAGGATAGAACTCACAACCTTGGCATATTGGGACAACACTCTAACCAACTGAGTTACCTGGCCAGGGTATCAATCAGACTTTTAAAAGCTCCCCAGGTGTGTTTCTACTATGCAACTCAGACTGAGACATTCTGGTCCAATAAGACATAATTAAATAAAGATCATCTTCATTTCACCATTTAAAAGTACAACGATAGGATAGGGTGTAAATACAACAAAAATTAATAAAAACTGTAAAATGTTCAAGGTATAAAGGCAAAAATTACAGGCTGACAACCATCAATTACAAAATGCATGCTTTTAAAGAGTAATAATAGTGTTGAGATTTCTACATAGATTTGGCCTACGGTTTTATTTACAACTTTCAAGAAACTTGATTGTCATAGAACATGCATAGATGATGTTAATGCTGGAAATTTAGTAAAATACTGACAATTTTAATTACAACTTTATAATTAATAAAGATCATTACAATATAATCATTGAAAAAATAAAGCTAAATTACTTAACATTTATTGTATTCATACTAATAATTATTCACACAAAAATTATACCCGAAATATAGCCATATATCCCTTTCACACATCAGTCATGTGGCCATAAACTCTTAAAGTTTTGATATGTCTTATATTTTGAAATCAATATTTTTTAACTATTAAACCTCACTAGCAGGTATGCCTTTATTTATTTACTTACTTACTTGCTTATTTTACCCATGCCCACCCCCAACCCCCGACACACATACATCCTTTGGCAACCATCAGCTTGTCCTCTATATCTATGAGTCTGTTTCTATTTTGTTTTGCAAAAATCAATACTCTTTAGGGCAAACACTTTGGACAAAAACTGAATTATTCACACACTTTAAAAAGATAAAGTCTCAATTACATTAATGTTAAAACAACTGGCTATAAGCAAGAAAATCTAAAATTAAGGCTGACTCCCAGAGCTTAATTCATAGAACTGAGCAGGAAATATATGAATATGAGGCAGGTAGGTTTATATTGAGACTGTTGGAATTCTTTTTGAAAAATCCCCCCACCCTGACAACCAGTTTCCAAGAATCAAATATTAGATAAGAAAAGAAACCTATGCACACTTCCTGATCTGGAAGGTCAGAAACTACTGAATGAGAACAGTGTAGTTTCTCATCCTGTCTTCCAACACAACCTCCTTTACTAATCTTCTTTTTCTTCCAAAGCCTTCGTGCCTTTTCACCCATCATCCCCTTTTCAGACATCGAAATCTATCACAAGCATTGAATTCATCCAAAAAACAAATGCAGAAGAACAATTAAAATATGATGCTGCTCAGGTAATGGGTATTTAATCAATGGATGGAACTTTGGTTGGTAACGTTCAAGTATTAAAGTGGGTGGGACTGCACCTGGACACAATGAAAGCACACCACTAGGAAGCCTAACTCCATCTCCCCATGGTAAGGGCCGAGGTCACCCACCAGAATGCATCTTTATGCAGAAGAAACCATTTGTAGGACTATAATCTCGCTGATGGATGCGTCCCTATGTAAGGAACTGTCTCACCACTATGGGAGGGACAGAAACGCATCATGAAAGTTGGTTCATAGAGACTGATTCCATTGAAGCATGGTAAACAACTACGTACAACTACATACGTGCCTCTGAATTTGTTCAACTTCATAGTCACCCCTATCTTTCCTTTAGGTAGAGCTTTCAATATTACAATATTATTTCTTCATTATTTACTTCTCCCTGTCCTGTGCATGCCCCAAGTGCTCAAACCAGCTGAATCAGAGTTTGGGGAAGAGGATGTGAGCAACCCGTCTTTCTTAGTGGTGCAGAAAAGCCATCGTTCATCCTTTTCAACATCACTCGGAATAGAAACAAAGTGCGTTGACTGATTATATGTTGATATATCATATTCATTACAAAAAATAATTTCTAAGAGTGATTTGAACTAAGTTACAATATAGAACATATGTACAAGAGGTTGAAACGGTTTTAACTGTTCAGAGAAAAGGGAAATATTCCAGCTGTGAAGGTTAAAATAGTTTCCATGGTTGTCACAATATCTGGCCCTGTGCTTCCTGGCAATCAGAGGAAGAGAGAAACATGGTAATTTATATAAGCTTCAATGTCATAAAGAAGATAGCACAACAGTTCTTCAAATTAGACAAAAATTTTCCTGGCACTAAATTCTGAAAGGGCTGCCTCATGGGGGTATTAAACAGGTGGTATTGACTAGCATAATACCCAGTGATTTTGATAATCTTTTTATTACAAAAGAAGACATGGGCACTATACCTAGGTGCATGGATTTGGTGTACCCTCTGTTCCCGTGGCTTCTTTTTCTTACCCATATTTTCTCTTCAACTTTATTTTCAACAGTCCCATTCTTCTTCTTATTATTATTGTTTTCTCTTTAAAGCATTGTATCATATGTATTTTATAAGATATCTTAAATATTTTTGGTAACAACATAGGGTGGAGAAAGTACATAATTATTATTTAAAGAGGTAATGAAGAAGTGTTGATCAATCAGGTTTGGAATCCAATACCTAGATGAGACTCTTGCAACTCAAGGTGAGATTCCTGGTAATTTGTAGAATTCCACAATCTAAGTCTCATCCTAGTGACATGATAGTCTAAATATTAGGCTCCCCAAATTTTATCTTCACATTTTAATGTGCCTGTGAGTCATATGTTAAAGATGAGGATTCTGATTGAGCAATTCTGAAGTTAGGTCTGAGATTCTGCATTTGTAACAAGTTCCAAGATGATGCTAATGCTGCTGGTCTGCAGATCAAACTTTGAATAGCAAGGATGAATGGCCATTGACTAAGGCTGAACTCTCTAATCAAGGCACACACATGCTACATTCCTAACAAGAAGTCTACAAACCTGGGAAACCAAGCAGGCAGGCAGACAGGGTTCATTTTATTGAGAAAACTGTGAAATCGAGCCACATACTCTCTGCAGGCAAGTGGGTAACTTATGTGTGAGTACGCTAGGCTACACGTGAAAATGGTTCTTTGCCTCAAATCGCACATGTTTAGTCTGACTAATTGCTCTGGTCAACTGAAATATTAAGCATCCTGAGAGCGAGAACTATGTTTATACATCTTTGTTATCCTTCACTTCTCCCAGCCAGTAGTAGTTACAGGTGTTTCAGAAATGTGTGGGTTTTAAATCAATGGTCCATCAAGAAACAAAATGCAATGATATAGCCCTACCTCTGGTGAGTCACAAGCAGTATTCAGATGTGTAAATCATTAAAACCTTAAGTGTAAAAACATTTCAAGGATGGAGATTGAGTAAAACGGGTGGTGTGTAGTTGACAAAAACCACACCATATTTAAATTTTATTACCTAAGAATCTTGCTATTTCATCCATTCTTTTATGGATTCATTAAACATTTATTGAGCACCTCATTGCTTATAGTTGGTTAGAGTTGATAAGACTCACAAATAAGTATAATCCAAAAAGAATAAGAATAAACCAAATGCACTGTGTCGCTCTGGGTCCTGTGAGGAGCAGACGCCAAGATGGGATTAGAGGAGAGGCTGGGCAAGACCTCAGACTAGGGTGTAGTCTGAGCATAAAGAAGAATGGGGAGCTTCCATGTTGGCAGAAGCTTCCTAGATTCCACACTAGGAAGGCTCAGCAAGCCATAGGGAAGTCCTTGTGTCATAGTCAGCTGACAGAGGAGATCCAATTGTCCTGGGAACAGGCTGATTTAGCATGTCACCAAGCTCAGTGATTGGCTGAGCTATGTAGGAGGCATGGCCTTGGAGTACACTCAGAGGTAGCTTTCAGAGCACAGAGCTGGGGGCCTTGGTCAATTCCGTTACTGGGGTCTGGGTAGAGACCGGGAGCTATGGAACTCAAGTTCACCACAAAAATGGTGCTCAGGCTAGAGGTTCATTAAAAAGCTCGTGCACACAAGGGAAACAGTATCCGAAGGGACAAAGAAAATGGCTGTTCCCCAAGTAAAGGCAGGGGAACAGTTTTAAAGAAGTTGAGATGAGAAAGATGATGTCTAACTGTGACATCTAAGTATGTAGAGGCAGGGACTCCTTGGCACTTGGCAGTGGAACTACATGCTTCTTCAGGCATTGCATGTCTGTGGAAGGTCTGTTTGCCTGATAAGGTGGTACCTCTCGGTTACTGGCACTGCTCTGATTGGGTGCAAGGGTTGAGGGGCAGCCAAGAGGAATTCCAATCTTGTCAGAACAGGCTCAACCTGTCTGAATTCCACTGCCTGTCGTTGGAGGTGTGGGGTACATCCTACGGGCTGCCGTGGGCACTACATAGATGTCAATACACATCTGAAGCTACTAATGGGCTTCTGACACATTTAGATGTGTGAGTAGATGTAGAGAATGTTCTAACTTGACACTCCCATACAAAAGATAGTTAAAGGGAGAACATTATAGCATCAAACGTGTCTGTCATGTAAATATACTCAATAAAACCATACAAGCCTCAAAGTAATGAAAATATATTAATATGCTATGCATTAAAAGATTCCTCTGTTAAGTCTAATTATATTATTTGAGATTCACAAGTCTATTTTTAGATACTATAGGGATCCAGCAATATCAAAATACGCACATGCATACCTTAAACCAATTTAAATACTTAACTCCAAATCTTTGCTTTACCTGATTTATCCTTTAAACTATAAAGTCAGTTTTAATCCTTGTGTTTATCTTATAGAAGTGGCATTTTGTTAGCATTTGCATGTTTTTAAAATTGTCCTATATAATTTTGTATGAATTTCAAATAGACTCAAAGCTGGAAGAATTTAAGATGCATTTTATTTTACTCATTATTTTTAGAATAAGTAACATAGCTGTTAATAATACTGTTCTTTATACATATCTGCCAGTCTCACCAGTTGAGTCAGGGTGAGTTTGAGAATATTATATACTTAATATCTTTCAGATAAACCTGCAATGCATTGATTACACAGTCTATTTATTAGTTGATATCTGGTAAAAATTGGTAGTTATATTTTTCTGTCTTCTAAAAGTCTTTTGCATATGAGTCAGTAATCTACTTTTTTGGCTAAAATAATGATAATTCCACACTATCTGATCACAATTTCCCAGTTCACTATTAAAGGCACTCGGGGACATTTTAACTTCAGTTTGTAATACCAATCAAACTTTATAATCCACTGCATTTGGTTCCTGCATTGCCATTCTGTGGACAGCCATGAAGCAGCCCGCCCTGAGCAGCGATATGATTGCCCAGGCTGACATTGGAAAGAGTCCAGATGAGCGTATTTCTGGTCCCTTGGACTGTCCATCCTTGTGCCCAAGGAGGTACATGGCAGGTCACAAGGGCACTGGCACAGCTAAACTGTCTCATCCCTACTGCTGTTTCCCCAAGATAAAAAGATGAAAGATGCCTGCGGCTCCTTTATTATCTCATTTTTGTCTTGTTTTAAATGTGGTAGCCTAACCTTTCACGCAAGCAGCAGGGAACTTTGAACTTTTTAGAATTCATTTAAAAAATATTCAGCTAAGTATTTGGTAACAATATAAAATTAAGTCACCACAGAATTTAATTTAAAATTAAGTTACCACAGACTTACATAGTATGAAATAATCTGTAAGACTAAAAGACTCTTTTTCCTTCCAAACCTGAAAATAGAATTTCAACAGAAAAATCTCTCAAATAAGACCTCAAGATATTATAGTCAGAACTGGAGAAAGCTTATGTCAAAACCCAATTCTTTTGGGAAGAGGCTGAACTCCAGAACTAGGAGAAATCTGACACGTTCTTCTGTGATTAGGTCATATAAGAATGCACGGGGTAAGGGAGACAGGAAAGCTACGTGAACGGTTACATCCTTGCTGTTAATAAACATTTGCCACATTTATACATGCATGCACACACACATACATATGTCTACATTATACACACATATACATGTATGTGCACTTATTTCATAACAATCACATTGGAATGAGGTCTTTTCCAACATCCTGTACTTGTCATAATTAAACATTTGTGAGGGTGGACTAGGAGTCAAATAATTTTAGCAACAAGATTATAAAAACTTCCTATTCCAATACACCAAGTGCAAAGAGGGCTCTGAAATATCAAGAAAAAAAAAAGAAGGCAATACTTAGGGTAATGACCCCCAAATGAATTATGGATTGTTGGAAGAGAGGTCCACATTTAATTAGTGCATTACTACATTTTTAAACTCATATTGAAACAAAACAAAATATTTTAAAAAAGTTAAGCTGAAGAGATTCTCACTTACCAATCAATATGATTATAATTAATTTGTTACATCAAATTTTATTGTTCCAAACTCATGTAAAATAACCACATCAGAATTCTGCACAAAAAAGTAAGTTGTCATATTTACTTTAGGGTTCTTCAAATTACAACCATGTAATTACATGAATGTGCTCTTAAACTTTTGAGAATAACTAACTCTTGTGGAACTTTTCAAAATGGACATGAAATGATAAAATAACAACTACTACTACTACTATGCAACAACAACTATACAACATTCCTTTTAAGAAAAATCTTTCCTGGACCTGAACTACCTAGACATAGAGCGATGGCAAAGAGATGGTGTGTCTGTTGACTCCACTCTCCTGCCACCATGGCACACATTGATAATCAATAAGGACACTGTTGCAGCTAATCTCAGACTTATTTCAGAAGCCTCAATATAGCACCAGAAGCAGCCACTCCCAATCAATAGGATTTGGCAGGTGATTTGAAACCTATTTGCCACTGTAGACTTAAAGCATGTATTCCTTAGAACACTTAATTTAGCATTTGTTTTTACTTACCTCTCGATATTATTCTGTGTGTGGGACGGTGTGTGTCTGTGTGTGTGTGAGAAGAGGGAGACAGAAAGTCTCATGTGCCTAAATTCATCGTACCAGGCAGAGACCCTGCTTTTACTCCTTTAGCGTATCCCTGGACACCTAGCACAGTGCTTGGCTTTTATTTGCTAATAAATAGTTGTTGACTTTTTATTACAAACAAAACTAAGCAAAACACTGGGTCTGTCATTTAAATTCTTTCATATTTGTCCATATTTGCTTGCTTGATTATAGCAATATATTATGACCAACTGAAATAAAAGTTAAAACTATGACATCCAGACGCAACTGGAATGTTTGAGTGAGTCTAGAAACACTGGTCTGCAATCTCCCATCTGCAGCACTGAACACAAAAAGCTCTGTAAGGGTTTTCATAACTCGTGTGGCAGCAAAACCAGACCTGAACTAATTTCAAAGAGAGATTTCCAGCCTTTATTTATTCCATGCATTGTGAATATTCATACATTGCAATGCAGAAATATGAATATGTTTGATTATAGGGTGCTCGAGATATTGCATAATCTGTGGTATGTGTATCATATTACCTTTCTAAAATAGAAAGTTCCTAAATGAAGAACAATTTCTGCCTCAGAGGCTTTGGATAAGGGACTGTAGACCTACATGTGTGGACTTCCTACAACTCAGGCCTTGACGTATTTCACAAATGAGCTACATCACTTAGTCTAATTAAATAATTTTTTAAAAGAGACATTTGGAAGAGACACTGCTAAACAAATAAATTTTGATGCCATATCAGATTTCTTTTCTTCATATTATGAAGTGTTGAGGAGATGATGAATCTGGGCTGTTGATCCCTTCCCATTGGGATATTTCCCATCGTTTCTGTTTAAAGGCTTCTCTGATCTATGCATAGCCACTGGGAATTTCACATTCCCTCTACTGGATTTCCAGAATAAATTCCATGTTAAAGGCTGATTAAATCCTATTAGAATTTCATTCGACTCTATAGTATTTCTAAACATATGCAACAATACACTATCACGATAGGTTTCCCTAGTTAATGTTCCTTTGATGATTGGTTAAATTGAAAATGCATATGAAAGAAATGTCTTTTCATAAACTGTGTTGAATGTCATCAATATCAAAAGAAGCTTATTTGAGCCTGACAAAATGCAAAAGAAGAAAAAGAATCCAAAATGTGATTTTCAGTTTTTAAGAATCAGAGATTGTATACATATGATATACAAAGGCATTTCACAGGGTCCCTTTAAGCTTGCTGCATTATTTACCCAGCCTTTGCCAAATGCTTTCCTCCTTGCATGAGTTTGCCACCTCCCAGCGATGCAGTTTATTGTCTCGTGTGATGGGTAACAGACCTGTTTGTGCTGTCACAATGGCCAATAAAACTGAGCTGGAGACTCTTCATTTCAAACCTAAAATAAATAACTAGATTTCATTTAAGCCTCCCTGTGTGAAGTGCCGCAGTCTTCCCGTAGTCTTCACTTTCGTTGCTTTTAATGCCCAACTACTTAGGAATCACAAGAGTGCTGGAGTGTTTAGTGACTTCGATCCTCCCATCAGTAAACTGATCCGGTGATAAAACGGAAAGGGCCCGGCACTATTTGCATTTTTACTCGGTTTAGTCACAGATCACAAAATAAATTAGTAAATTGAGCAACAAGCCTTCCCATTTGCAAAACCCCAATGTTTAAAGTAATCATCTATGCTTAAATTCACAAATCCCTAAAAATGTAATAATTTCCCCTGTCAACTATGGAAAATAACAGCACCAAAGCAACCATTTAGAACTCCCTCCATGCCAAAGGCCCCGGGCTGTGTTTGGATTTGGGATTTAGGAGAAAAACAGCACACACACAAGATATGATAGTTTATATAGGTGTATTTTCTGGACATCCTCTCCTCCTTCAAATATTTAGGACATTTGATGAAAACAGAGAAGATACTGAGAGAAGGAGTCTGATAACCCAGTAGATTAACTAACTGGTACTCAAGTACAATCAAACGTAAGTGGCCACTGAAATAATGTCACATGCAAGATCTTTCTAGCTATGAGAGAATTAGGTTTAGATGCTTTGGTCAATGAAGCAGGTGATCAGGTTTGTCCCTCATAACCCAAAACCCAAGACAAAACAAAACAAAACAAAAATACTTGCATTGCTTAGAAATAGCAAGCTCATGCCAAATGCTACAAAATGTTCAAACTCAAAATATTATTGCTCTTCAAGAGGCTATAGTGACTAACAAGGACACCAGTCCACATTGTCAGTTCAGAGTATAAGACATGGTCAAGGACTCTGGAGCAAAGACTGTATTATATTGAGAAATATGGAAGAGTTGTCCTGTCTACATAGTGTTTCAGGCAAGGTCTCATCACACAGTGGCCTTCCCCCAGGAAATATTTAGCTTCTCTGTCTTGAGGAGAGGTAAGGAAGATGTTACTACCACTGAGATTTTAACTGGCATCCTGGGAAATTTAGGTTTCCGAATCCTGAAACCAGAGCCCCAGAACTTCAGTTCTTTCTAAAAGAGAGGGTTCTTACCCTGGCCAGTGTGGCTCAGTGGATTGAGTGCCAGACCAGGAAGCAAAGGGTTGCCGGTTCAATTCCCAGTCAGAGCACATGCCTGGGTTGCATGCCAGGTACCCAGTAGGGAGTGAGCAAAAGGCAACCACACATTGATGTTTCTCTCCCTCTCTTTCTCCTTCCTTTCCCCTCTCTAAAATAAATTTAAAAATATTTTTAAAAATAAGTAAAAGAGAGGGCTCTTGAGTGGAATCAAATCCAGACATCTGTGATAAGAAAGCCCATACCAAGCCTTTGGACCACCTAAGCTGAATTAATTACAATATATCGTAGCAACAAGTACCAAAAGCCCTGGGTTTACCTCCAGGCTATGCAATATCATTATCAACATCACCCCACAATGACACACACAGCTTTGAGTCTTTCTAATAATGGTATCAGGTAACCAGTGAAAGGTAATGAAAGAAAGGTAAACAAAACGGAAGGAAAATTCCAGTCCCCAAACTACTGTATTTGACTTTGAGATGTTCAAGTTAATTCTGTTTCAACCAAATCACTGACCACCAGAAGCAGGTCAGCAAAGAATTTCAACTGAAATCCAAATATCAGGAGGAACTATTTGTTTTTATTGTGCTTAATTTCTACCAATGGTTGTGAATTAGCAAACACACCATGGGAAACAAGGCACATGATCTAATAAATAGAATACAAAGGCTGCCCCCAACACACATGAGTAAATAGCTCATGCTTTTATCAGGAACTACTTTGTTTTTAATAACCATAGGTTTAAAATATAATTTACTGTTGATTTTTTTAAAAGAGCTCTCGGAGAAATAAATTAATTAATTAATTAATTAATTAAATAAACAAACCGTAGCAGCAATGTAACCCTAGGAATATATTCCTGTCTGGTGAGAGAATTTTTTTGTACGTGCCATAAAAATAAAGATGAAAAACTACCATTCCTTGAGTTTGAAAGGCGTTCTTTCTGAAAATGTAATATGACTCCACATTACCTCTACCGAATGGTGAAAAAACAAACCAAACAAAAAAACATTCTTATGTGATTCACCCTAACATACTCCTTCCCGATGCTAATCTCCTTTCTTCACAGAGCTGCTCGCCAATAACAGTGGTCATCTAAGTGCTGTTAATCCTTTTAGCAAGCACTAATAATTATGCATTAGTACAAATAACATTAAAGCCTTTTTTCAAATAATTACATATATAATGGATGTGTCTTTTAAAAGTTGTTTACAGCTAATTAACCAATGAATAATTGTTTTCTCTTTCTGAAAGAAGGAGAGCTTATCTTGGAGTCACAGTTAAAAATGCTCGGTTTTTTTTCCAGTTTTACAGATGTTGTTAGCAATTAAAATGGTTAAAACACTATTAAAAAGGAATTCTTGTATTAAAGGGCTTCCTCATTCCAGTGGCTGCAGTTTCTCAGCTACTGCATCTTTTAAAAATCGTTTCCAGTTTGAAAGGGCACTGGTGGCCGAGCAGAGCAGACCTCTTCCTCAGGAGTTCAGACCCTTTGGTGTCGCAGCACCGTGTGCTTGTTGCTATATGACTAGTTTAATTGTGGGCTGTAATAAAGGTCATAATTAATATACCAACACAGACACTAACAAACAATTTTAAATTGCCAGCATAATCAAATGATGCAAACATCTATGAGCTACAAAAGTTCATTGCCGCAACTGAC
>PVKM010008278.1:0-39328 GCA_004027735.1 Carollia perspicillata
TTAGTATTGATACTATGTAGAAGGTTTCTGTTTTTGGCAACTTGTATTGTTCCAATTCCCTAATTTGCCATCAGTGGAAAATATCGTTAATGAAGCCCAAGTCCAGGTGTACTTGAGGCTTTGCCGCAGATGGGTCTACGGCTCCATTTCCCTGAAGTTCTCTTAGCCACGCCCGCTCCCCACTGCTGACCTCAGCCTCAGCCTGGCGGCAAGACAGCCAGGCCTCACATCCAGAATAGACAGCCATGTCCAGAGACTCTTCCCACGGCAGTCTCTGAACAACAAGGGTTTGCCCCAGAGGCTCCCAGAAAACCCCTCTTTTTGCCTTGTTGGCTTGAGCTGTGTCACTCAGTCATTCTGAACCAAGCCCGGGCACGAGGCTGGGATTACCCCTGGTCAGGTAAGCCCTTCCCTGGAGCTCGTCGAGGTGGGAAGCTGGGTTTGGATCAGCTTCTGCTGAGGCACACGGGCTTCCTGGAGAGCAGGAGATGCCAGACAGAGCTCAGAGTTCTGCGAGGCGGGAGGGAATATGAACAGATGCTGGGGAGGCAAAGGGTGGTACCCCCTTCTGCGCCAGAAGTCACTCTAGTTGTCCGAGTGACATTTTGTTAATTTGTGAACTTATTTCTCCAGTTTCCAGGTAATGAGGCCAGGCTCATTTGCACTAACCAATGATCATAAAAAAGAAGCTAAAGCAACAACTAGTATCTTATGTCTAAGAATGTGAGGATGGCTGTGTCACACCCATGACTAAAATAAATACTTTTTGTTTTCCGCTAAATGAATGAAATGTTAGTTTTTAAGAATACTCCACAGGTCTTAATTGTCATAGTTTCCATGGAAAGACTGGCTAGATTTTACTGAGTACACAGGGGTGGGCAAAAATAGGTCTACAGCTGTGATACAGATAAATAATACAATAATTAATAAAAAAACAGGAATAAACTCTATTCTGCATACTCACGACTGCAAACTCATCGTTGCCCAGCCCTGCACATGTCGCACAGAAAGAACCTTTTCCAGTTTCACCCCGAGGTCCATTTATGGGGATCTCTGCTCGCTCGAGTTCACCTGTAGGCTGCTGTCCGGAGCCACCGAGGGCCTGGATCACACACTCGGGTTTTCTGCCTTCCACCTTCAGAGGTGTTTCCTTTCTAGAATCAAACCTCAGGTGGCTCCTCACACTGTCAGATGTGCTGTTCTCCCTCTCTCTCTCCTTTGTGAGGTAGGACAGAAATGCGCTATACAGACATCCTTAACTTTATGTAAATAACCCACCTTCTTTCCCTGGGGTCTTATAAAAATCAGTGTTCTAAAAACATTTTTACAAAGCACTCCCTGGAGAGGCACGCAACAGTGCTACCAGCCCAGCGGGTTCTCCACAAAAGCTTTTAAGTGGGAGGAGGGAGGAAGGAAAAGTCACCTAACATGCCTCTGGCATTTTTCAGATTGGGGGAAGTTTTAACAAAACATCTAAGGTGATAGAAATTAGTTTGACTTTCCCCGTCAACCAGTTCACAGATTGGGCCTGTGTTCGCTCTTCTTACTTGGCCGCTGTTGACTTTGATAGGGCGCCTCCTCGGGAAAGGCTAACCCATCCAAGTGGTGTCCGTTGACCTTGAAAAGTGATAAACTAGGCTTGTATTTACTCTATTATTACCAAGGATACTTTTAACATCCTTGTGATGTGCTAATAGTCCTTTCTGAGGAGAATTATGCAAACAAATGAACTATGAAGTAAATCAAGAACAGCAGTCCCCACAAAACTATAGTATGAGGATTTGCCATGGACTTGAACCAGGCCTTTGGCTGCCATGGATGCTCTCGGGGTGAGCTCTCTGTGCATCTCCCAGTAAGGACCCTCAGGGATCCCTGGCCATCACTATCGTCGGGCTATTAAAGCTATTTCTGGCTCAAGCTTGGCCTGACACATGTGCGCCGATGCTGGGCACGTGCACGAGGGACACGCTGTATCTTGGTTCCAGCTGTGCTCCAGTTTCGTCCCTGGCCCAAAGCAGCCCGGCTCTCCTGGATGCCTGCTTTATTGTTCTGGCCGTTTCCATCGCGCTGGCTGCCCACTCTTCCCGCTGGGCGACTTTTCAGCACACAGCTGCCTACAGACATTGTGTCGCACGTGATTTTTCTGATTTCTCTCCTGCTAGCTCTAGTTTTTTTCTTCCCTCCCAAGAGTAATCCCCGTTGCCTTTTTTTCTGCCCATGCTTTTGTTTCGGTTTGTCTTCCCCCGCACCTTCCTTTTTGAACCAGCCCAGAGTGTTGCGTCCCACACTCGACGGAGTTAACTTTGGGAAGTGCTTTCCCAGGCAAAACTCACAGCTCCCACCACTTGACCTAGGGCCCTGTGCGAAGTTCTGTTCCCTTGTCTTTACTTCCTCCTGCCACCAGCCAGCCATGGACGTAGGAGGGAAAAGGCCCCTTCTTCTCCCCACTGAGTGTGATAACAAATATGTCAAGGAGACTTCCCCCATCTTGTATCTTGGGGACGCCCCCAAATGTCACCACTGAAGATGTAGGTATTTCTTTGGCCTAATTAAGGCATTTTTTTCCTGGTTAAAATGAATTTTTCCAGGAGGGAACCCTTCCATGTAAGAGTCACCTGGGGCTCCTAAGGAGAGGCTCTGAGAGGCAAAGGGTGTCAGGAGAACATCGCGGGGTAAATTCTGGGCTGGGGTGGGGGCAGGAACGAGGTTCCGGAGGTGGATGGCCTCGGCAGGAAACATATGCCTCACCTGTCTCCCACCTTTGCTGAGGGCCAGTCCATCCGCAATGCGTTGTCTTCAGCATGAAGCGGGGCCCCGAGACTCGCCTGAGACACAGGGCTTGCTCACCTTGGGCCCTGACTGACCACTAGACACCTGGCCTCAGCAGGATTCCTGGATTCTGCACTGTAATCAGTTAACCCTTTAAAAAACTGGGCTTTCTGCTTTGGGGGCTCATTCGATGTCAGTTCTCTTTCTTAAACTGATCCGTTGTTCTCAGAATCGACCAAGTGTGTCAATTCTGAGCAGCCTGGCTGCTTAGCTGAAGAATCGCAAATGAATGAGGTGACCTGTTCTTTTGTTCTTCTGTAAACACAGCCTTAAAATATCAGCCTATGATAATGTACAAGCAAGGCCTCTGGGAATATGGCCTAGCAGCTAAAAATGCACAGGCCTGGGGTCAATTCCAGAAGCCCCCTTGTGTTAGCTGTGGGACCACTCAAGGTCCTAATCTTTGTATCTGCAAATGGGATAATAACAACACCTACCCTACAGCATTCTTTGGGAGTGAGTAACACTGCAAGGGAAGGGCTTACACAGTGCCAGGCGAATATTAAGCATTCAGTGGATGCCAGCTGCTATTTTTTTCTATTAGTAGAAGGCTAGCAGGCCAGTTTTTCAATAATTAGTATCTTGACAATCAAGGAGACGTGCTACATCTTCCCAATGAGACTAGTGTAACCCCAGAGAGTAGTACCCGGTGAAAAAGACACGCCTGCAGCCTTCCCGACCCAGCTGTGTGTGAGGGCAGGGAATCCGAGGGCAAAGGTCCTCCCCAACATCCTACAAACCACCGTCGCGAGTGTGGAAAGCAGCACCCACGCTGACTGCGGCCTTCTGGGGGAAGGAGCAAAGATTGGGGACTTCAGTGAACTCGGAGCCTGATTGGTTCCCAGTCCACTACTTTCAGGGTTATGATGTGTGCCCACAATGCACACGTATGTGAATGGTCTCAGTGCATGTACACGTATACACCCAGGCTGCACACCAACACACCACTGCCCCGGATGTATTTCTCCTTGTCTTCCCCCTCATCCCTTGCATCCTTTGCAGTCCGTTCGGGCATAATTATGATTGCTTTGCTGGCTCGGTTCTGCAGCTCTCCAGAGTGGAGCAGATGTCGACAGCGCAGAAAGATCCCATGCTATTACACAGCAGAACAAATGAGGATGTCAAAAAAAGCTCTTCAGTCTAACAAGAAAACAGAGGAAAGAGACAAAAAGAATAAAGCCTTCGGAGACCAGCAGACTCTCTCTGATTAGATCTTATGCTAACATGATGCCCACTCTGCGTACTAACAGTGATTTAATGTGTTTAAACGGTACAAAAGAAATACATCTTGGGGGAAAAATAAGAGGAAAGAATTTCTTCCCTGGCAGGCATGATTAAGACGGTGGGGGCGTCCTAGGAAAATGCGGCTGCAGCACAACAGTGTCAAGTTCAGGCCCGGGGATATTTACCCACGATGGCTGATGTCGTCTCGCTGCACCGGGGCAGCCGCTGCGTTCTCCACCACTAAGAGCTGATGGGAGCTGTTCTACAGATTAGCTGCTGGGTGCAGGATGGAATGTCGCCCGCATGGTCAGGCCATTGCTTCTTCTTTTAATACAGGAGGCTATATTTTAAAACCATTTTTTATACACGGGGTCACGAGTCCACAAACCCTAACTATGCAACACAAAGGTTAAAAACATACTCTAGAATTTCGGCAGGGTGGGGAGAGGGCGGTCTCTAAGCAATCCAATGGATGGACTGCAGTTCATGCATTATAGCTCCAACTTACTGATTGCATGTCCTCAGTTCCTTGCTCAGAACCTATTTACTCATCTTCTCCTCGTGGTTCTAATGATGAATGTAATAGTTCTCTTTTATCAGACAATCGCTGAATAGAGGGAACAATTTGGAAAGGCCAAGTTTGGGATAGGGAAGATGAAGTGAAAGGCTGTTAGATATAAAATCCTGACACTATCAAAAAGTGATACGTGATAAGTTGACATCAAGTGAGAAGACACCAATTCTACAATGCAGCAGAGAGAATTACATGTTTGTTTGCTCCCTTATTTATTCTTCAGTGTTTTCGCAGGGCATCTGAGGCAGCTGCCTAGGGGCATTTGTAATACAGATAAAGAGTAACACCTATTTTGAAAATCCTTAAGGAATAAAAGTAAAAGAAAGAAAAGTAATTCCCTGGAAGACAGCAGGTTCATTGCTGAAATGCAGTCGATGTAAAAGCCCAGGAATTTCCCTGCATCTAAAAATGCCCAGACTCTATAGTCCGGATGTTGGGGACCGTCTGCACACACAGATCACTCAGTGGGATGAGAGCTCAAAAGTCCCTTAGCCTGGCATTGGCTCCTGACGAGTGATTAATGTGCCCGAGCTTGATGCCATCTAGAGACTGTCCCTCACGAGGTGTCAGTTCATTGTCACTGTGCTCTAATTTTTAGAGAGTGCATGCTTGTTTGAACCTAAATATGCCTCTTTGTATCTTCACCCTATTGGCCATGGCTCTGCCCTCCAGGACCCCAGAGAGAAACCATCTCAGCCTGTTAGACGCAGGAGGCTAGGGATCCCAACACCCGGCCCCTCCCTCGCACCCCTCTCTGATGGCCCAGCCCCAAGTCTTTCCCCATTTCGTACGGGACTGGATTTCAAGGCCTCAACTCCTTCAGTGTATCAATGCTCACTTTTATAAGGAGAACAGATAGACCAAAACCTATTCCCTCGGTCTTCACGGAAGGGTCCGCAGGCAGCCTGGAATGGTGGGTTAGGCCATTGTTTGGCCAGAACACCCCCATCCAAATCCTGACTCTAGAAGCTGACTTTAGACAAGTTACTTAATCTCTTTGTCTATAAACTTCGGTGAGAATAGCCCCCAAAGGCCAGTAGTGAGAAGAAAGGAGCGTATCCACAGGAAGATGTTTGCCATTCAGAAAGCACTCGGCAAATATGAGCCGTTGTTTTGGAGTAAGAAAGGTTGTCGCCTCCTGATGGCCTCCCTACGGTTCCACTGCCTTCCGAGCTTGCAGTGCACTCGTGATCCATTCTGAGCTTATAATCAATTGAAACATCTCCAGCGCTTTCACACGGGCCACTGTCAAAACACATCTCTCTGCTGCTTATTCCATTTTATTTGCTTGTTTATTTTAACCAACTGTAGAACTTTACATTTATCCCCATTAAACATAATCATATTAGGTCTGGTCCGCTGTTTCAGTCTGTCGAGTCTTTTTGCATTGCAATTCTGCTGTCCAATGCATTAGCTAGCTCTTCCAGCTTTGTGTCACCTACAAATTTTATCAGCAGGCCATCAATATCTTCATCCAAGTCATTAATAAAAATACTTAACAAGGCAAGACGGAGGCCAGAAACCTGTGGTGTGTAAGATCCTTTCTCTGGATCGACGTCAATCCCTCCATTAGTTCTCTGCATCTCATCAGTTGCTCGTCTACCTGACCTGGCCACCATCAGCCCTTGCCCAGAGGTGCATCTCATCAGCAAGGACATGGGCTTCATCTGTCAAGTGCATTGCCGCAACCCAAAGACATTCTGTTTACATAATACCTGGGAAACCAGCGTAGCAACTCCGGCAGAAAGAAATGTGTAAGTCTGGGTAAGCACACAGCCTCCTTGCCTCTTACCTGGGACAAAAAAATAAATCACCCAAACTGCCT
The DNA here is from genome assembly GCA_004027735.1 of Carollia perspicillata. NCBI lineage: Eukaryota > Metazoa > Chordata > Mammalia > Chiroptera > Phyllostomidae > Carollia > Carollia perspicillata. The sequence goes on from PVKM010008278.1 coordinate 6,453, forward strand.
GCTCTTAATTTAAAACATCAAATTTTTACTGTGGCTGGGCTTCTAGCCTCTTTCCTCAAAGCATCTGTCCCTTGAAGCAGACAGCAGTCTGCTAGGACATAATTTAACTGGCCCAGCCCCGGACCCCGAGGTCTCCTTTGGAACCTGCTCTTTTGCCCGGGGCTTCATTTTCTGTTACCAGGATCTGTGGCAAGCCTAGCTTTCCATCTTGAAGTCACCTTCCTGGGTGGGGCATGTGGAGGGACATAAATGCTGAAAGGATCTGTTTTCTTTCTGCCATCTGTTTACATTATACCAATGGCAATATTGATCTCAAGCAATGGGCATATTTTTTGACCTTTGCAAAATACAACTAAAAACTCCTTTTGTTTTCTTTGTATTAAAAGTCCAGATGCCTCTGAGAAGCCCTGGAGACAGGCCCAGAAAGCTAGATAGATCACCACCAGCCAGCTTGCAATGGCAGTGGCCTACTAAGGGCACCCTTTCAGCCCTGGCTGGCGTAGCTCAGTGGATTGAGCGCAGGCCTTCGAAGCAAACAATTGCGGTTCGATTCCCAGTCAGGGCACATGCCTGGGTTGCAGGCCAGTTCCCAGCAGGGGACGCACGAGAGGCAACCATACATTGATATTTCTTTCCCTCTCTCCTTCCCTTCCCCTCTAAAGATAAATAAATAAAATCTTAAAAAGAATAAAAGAAATATTAAAAAAAAAAGGGGACCCTTTCTTTCCCAGTCACTGCGGTCCTACTGTTTCCCAACCCCATCTCCCATGTTAGACCCTGGCCCAAAACATCCTGCCACCATTGTAACAATCAGTAGTTAGGATCTTGGAATTCTAAGTGCATCCAAGCCACCACATACTGTATATGTAGCTTTGCACCAGTCTGTAAGGGGAGAAAAACAGCAATTATTTCAGAGTGGTTGTGAAGGTCACATGGTCTAATGACTTTAAAAGCGCCACGCGTGATAACTGGCACATGGTCCAGATTAAATAATGCTGGTTCACTCTTGCCGTCTGGTTTCTGTCTCGGTTTTGTTCCCATTTGGTTCTGCTCTCGTCTCTAGTCCCTGTCCACCCCCTCTCAGTCCATGCTAGCTCTGCCGCAAACTTTGATTTTCTGTTTACCCTTCAGGGACTGCACCCCTCCCCCACCACACACGCATGCTGATTTTGGCCAATATTTTGTGCACACCGAAAATTTCTTGCTGACTCTCTTCTGGGAAGGCAGGGCAAATATGTGTGCCAAAATCCTATCCCTACCTGGAGCGCTGAGGTCCTCATTTATGACAAAGCGCAGTGAATAAGGGATAACAGTCCCCAGAATGTTTTTTACAAATCTGAAAAGTCATAGTGTTTGGGATCAAATCCTGGCTTCTTCGTTTTTTAACTGTATGGTCTGGGGCAAGTTGGTTACCTCCCTAAGTCTCAGCGTCTGTCTCTGTAAGGTGGGCATAATCATAGGGTAGTTGGGACGGTACACTGCTGAGCATCCCACCTCTTCATAGCAGGTGCGGGATGCGTGCTAGCTGTTGTTACTATAATCAGTATCATTATCCTCATCCCTCCCCAGTTGACATTTTTAAGAGTATCCATTTTCTTAACAGATCCTTATAACCCTTTCATATGTGCTCTTGGTTATGTACTTCTTTCTCTTTTGTTTATGTCCATTAAATTTCAGAACTCAATAGTGAGGTCTCTAGAAACCACGAGGACCATGCTACGTCAGGCTTTCCCCTCTTTGATAACAGCTATATTGACCATCAAGCCCCGTGAAAAGCATAGTTACTGTAAGTCTGTAACCTGAGAAATTTCGGTCACGGCGTTCAGATTCCACTGGTACAGTTCCCACCAGTCCTTGGGTCATCGCAGAGTTCTTTCAAACTCTGTACGGAACCAGGTGTTTACGTAGCACACCTTGAATGACTTGAGGGCAAGTCCAAGTTTTAATCAAAGCCCTCCTCGTTTTTCAGTCTTTAGCGCTTATTAATAAATGAATTCTTATGTTCATTGAATGCATGTGGTAAGGACTGCCGTCCAGACGGCCAGGTAGAATTCCTGCCCTCAAGCAGCCACGCTAGTGGGGGCGGAGTTCACGTGACACAGGCCCCGGAACTCCATTCCCACAGTAACGCCAAGAAAAATTTGAATAACATCAATATCATGCAAAGTATATTTAACTAGAATTTAATGATGAACCAAAACAAAAAAAGAGACCTAGAAAATTTTAAAATATTTAGAAAATAAACAATACTCTTCTAAAGAAAAAAAATCAAGGAAAATCAGGTAATGTTTTTAAGTGAACGACAATAAAAGCATACGTATTTAAATGTCTGGTATGCAACTGAGGCTGAAAGTAAAATTTAGATGTTTAAATGCTTGTGTCAAAAAATAAAAAAGGGCTAAAATCGATGATCTTCGCCTCCCCCATAAGAAGTTAGTAAAAGAACAGTAAACTCAAAGTAAATGTGAAGGACATAAGAACGGAAATCAATGAAAGAGAAAAGAGACAGACACATTTAAGAGCCAAAAACTAATTTTTGGAAAGATTAATACAACTGATAAGCCCCTAGTTGAACGGAATAAGGGAAAAAATAAAGAGAAAATGCAAGTGACCAATTTAAAGAATGAGAGGAAAAATATTTCCACAAGTGCTATAGGCATTAAAAGAATCATAAGAAGCTATTATAAACCACTTTATACCAACAAGTTTGCCAATGAAACTGAAGTGGGTACATCCTTTTAAAAAAATGGAACATTCTAAAGCTGACACAAGAAAAAAAAAATAAATGACCTGAATATCTTTTAAAGAAATTGAACTCACAATTAAATTTTTTTTTCACAAAGAACACTTCTGGCCCAAATAGTGCTAATAGAGAATTCTACCAAACACATAAGGGAGAAATGATACCAATCTTAATCTCACAGAAACAGAGGAGGAAGGGCTATCTCAACATTTCCTTGAAAGCTGACATATTCATAGTACTAAAATCTGGTAAATACATCATAAAAACAGAAAATTACAAATCAATGTTCCCCATGAATAAGATGTAAAAGTCCTTAACGGAACATTAGCAAATCAAATCCATCAATATATAAAAAAGAATAACATACAATGGCCAAGTGGAGTTTTATCGCACATAAATGCAGGTTTGGTTAAAATGATCAATATAATTGACTGAAAAACAATCAATATAGTTCCTCCCGTTAACAAAATAAAGGAGAAAATTATATACATATCTTGGTAGATTCAGGAAAAGAGTTCGACAAACATCAGCATTCCTTCATGATAAAACCTCTAGGCAAGCAAGGAATGGAACGGAGCTCCCTCCATCTGACAAAAGGAATCAATATAAACTCTACACCTAACAGCATGGTTGATAAAATATGAACACTTTCCCCCAAAGGTCAGGAACAAGGTAAGGATGACTACTCTCGTCACTCCCATTCAATAGTGTATGTAAGGTCTTTCTTTCCATTAAGCAAAAAAGGAAATAGAACCCATAAAGACTGAGAAAGAAGTAAAATTATCTTTATCTATAATGACACGATTTTGCACATAGAAAATTCAAAGGAACCTACCCTCCAAATCCTGCTAAATCTAATAAGTAAATTCAGCAAGGTTTCAGGATGTAAGTGCAATATGAAAAATGATTATATTTCTATATACTAGCATCAATTAGAAAATGAAATAAAAAGTACTATTCACAATACATTCAATATCATGAGATACCTACAAATATTTTTAAAAAGATGTACATGACCTTAGAACTATAAAATATTGCTGAGAGAAATTAAGAAAGACCTAATAAGTGGAGAAAGATATACCATACTTATAGGGTGGTAGAATCAACATTGTAAAGATAGTCATTCCCACAAAATTGATCTACAGATTAAGTGCAATTCTACTCAAATTCCAAGTAAGTTTTCTGTAGAAATTGACAAGTTGATACAAATAAAATGGTTAGAGGACTTACACGGCCCGATTTTTCAAGTCTCACTCTGAAGTTTTACAGTATTTTTGAAAAGACCATTTCGGTCTAGTACGTTTCCATGTAGATGTTAGTATCCACTTGTCAATGTCGAAGAGAGTATGTTATTGGTAAAAAGATAGACAGATAGATCAATAGGAGATACAATCTAATACAATCTAATAATCTTTGCCAAAGGAGCCAGGCCAGTCAATGGGGAAGGAACAGGCTCTTCCCCAAATGGTGCTCAGCAGCAAAAAGAAGTATCCTACGAAGACACGAACCGACATGGATGACTCTCTGAAATAAGACGTGGTACAATGAAAGAAGCCAGACACAAAGGAGTACGTACCTAAAAATTCAATTAATATCAAGTCTAAGAACAGGCAAAACCAGTCTGTGGGGACAGAAATCAGAACAGTGTTGCCTCAGGATGGAGGGGGGGTGTCGACCAGGAAGGGGCACTAAGGGACTTTCTAGTAAGATGGTAATGTTTTATGTCTTACTTGAGGTGTTAAATGAGTTTTACACTTATAAAAACTCATTGGATGATACACTTAAGATCTATGCATTTTACTTGATATTATTATACATACCTCCATAAGCAATTTTTTAAAGTGAGAAGCAGGATAAGGGGTAAAAACCACAAAGAGAAGTTATAATACAATGCTGTAAGAGTAATGCTAGAGAAAAGCACAGAGTATTTTGAGAGAACATGCAAGGAACACAATCAGCCTGGCTGTCAACAGATCTTCTGGCCCAGATCTGTCTACCGAGAGTTACATTTCCCTACCCCTTCTAGAATCCCTGTCACCTTGCTCTGAGAGTCCCTCATTTTGCTGCGGCAATTCTGGACCACCTGACCCCAGGCCAGTTCATTGTGGGAAAGGACGACTCCCTCATTTGTGGAAAAAGAAAAGACGGGACAATCCAGAACCCATTCAGTTGCTGTCAAATACTTGTTTTTCCTGGTTTCCTTTCCCGGTCCTTACCCAACAATCCATCAGGGTTCTGAATATCCCAGCTTTACGAATTCCTCCAGCACCAAATTCTTTCATCTACCATCCCCCAGCGCTGCTTTTCTGGTCCAACTGAACATCAAGATTCAGTCCATCTAAATCTGTTGGAAAAATCTGGCTATTTGCAAACAAAGAAAAATGTATTGCCTCACACACCATATATCAAAATAAATCCAGATGGATAAAAACAGAATATTTTAAATGAAACCAAAACTTGAAAATATTGAGATGAATACGTGTCAGAGTTCTGGGTGGAAAAGGATTTTCTGTACAGATAACCAATAGAGGGAGTCAGAAAAGAGCAATAGATTTCTTAGTAAAAACACAACATATGAGTCCATCAAAGACATGACAGCCCTGGCTGGTGTAGCTCAGTGGATTGAATGCAGGCTACGAACCAAAGTGTCGCCAGTTCGATTCCCAGTCAGGGCACATGCCTGGGTTGCGGGCCAGGTCCCCATCGGGAGCCACGTGAGAGGCAACTACACACTGATGTTTCTCTTTCTCCTTTCTCTAAAAACAAATAAATAAAATCTTACAACAAAAAACTTACCAGGTGTTTAAAAAAAAGACATTACAATATTTTAAAGACTTTATTTCTTTATTTTTAGAGAGGGGAAGCATGGGAATAAGAGGGGGAGAAAAGCATCAATTGGCTGCCTCTCACACGCCCGTAACTAGGGACCTCACCCACAACCTAGGCATGTGCCCTGACCAGGAACTGCACCAGCAACCTTTAGGTTTGTGGGACATCACCCAACTCACTGAGCTGCACCGGTCAGCACAATATTACCATATTTTAAAACCTTACAACAATGCATTTTTGGCAGAAAGCATTTGGCTCAAATATTTCAGAAAAGGGGCTTATATCTTTAAGAACTAAAGAAGTCAAGAGGAATGACTACAATAAAAAAGTAGGCCAAGGACTAGGAAACTTGAAAAAAGTCAACCTCAGAAGTTTTCAAACAAAATTACCTCGACATATCATTTTTAAAATATATCAAAATAACAGAGTTTGAAAAATAACGGCACCCCAAATCTGGTAAGATCAGCATTTTCCCCCCACTGGGGAGGAGGTGGAGATGGGGGCAGTCTTTCTGGAAAGCAGTTAGGCAATCATGTGCCAAAAATCTTTAAAATGGCTCTGTCTGGTGTGGCTCAGTGGATTGAGCACGGGCCTGCAAACCAATGGTTACTGGTTCTGTTCCCAGGCAGGGTAACATGCCTGGGTTGTGGACCAGGTCCCCAGTAGGGGGCGTGCGAGAGGCAGTCATGCACGGATGTTTCTCTTCCTCTCTTTGTCCTTCCCTTCTCCTCTGTCTGTAAATAAATAAATCTTTAAAAAATGTTTTTGAATAAAAAACATTTTTTAAATCTTTAAAATGGTGTTACTCTTTAATAAGAATTTCACACATGTGAATCTATCCTAAGACAATCAGAAGTGTGAACCCATTTTTATGCACAAAGATGTTTAACCAAAAAAGAAAAAAGAAAATTAAATGACTAATGATGTGTAATTGATTGAATAAATTGTTGTATATCAAAATGATGGAATTTTTATAGGTCTTAAACGTCAGTTTTTAAAAGAATGTTAAGGACATGTCAATTTGTAACAAGCGAAACAGAACCAGAGACATGGATACAGGGAACAGACTGACAGCGATCAGAGGGAAGGCAGGGGGGGAATGGTGGAAAGAAGAGCGAAGGGAGTAGACAAAGAACATGTATGAATGACCCATGGACATGGACAACAGTGTGGGGATGGAGGTTGTGGGAGGGGATGGGCTGGATCGAAGAGGTCAAAGGGGGAAAAACTGGGACAATTGAAATAAAGTAAACAAGAATAAAAGAGACTTATGTTAGTTGAAAGGTATACAATATACTCTATGATTTTATTACGTAATGAAACAACACACAAGCACACAGAAAATTACTAGAAGAAAATACACATATTTACTCAATCCTGACTCAAGGGAAAGCTAGAGCTCTGGGTTTCGGACTCCGGTCCATCTGGGAAACCGCTTCTGTTCTGCCGTGGGCTTACGTAGAAAGAAGACGATTTCTCACTATGGAGTGCGGAAGGTCCAGGGGTGGAGGAAAGGGGATCCCCCGCTCGCGTAGGTACCTACAGCACACCCAGGATCACTTAGGGACAACAAGCGCTCTTCCCCTTACTCCCCGAAAGAAGGCAAACACATGAAGAGTTGCATAATAATCATTATCTTCACCAGGATATTTCTTCTAATGCAGAAGTCAGTTGCAAAATAAGACAATAAGGAAGACCTAAATGAATGGAGAGATACATCATACTTGTCGGTTGGAAGCCTCAAAAATGCAATGATGTGTTTTCTCATCAAAATGACAGTTGAGATCATCATTTGCCAAGGGGATCTTCTCTGAACACAAATCCTTCAAGATGTCTCCTTCAAAAAGCACTGCGTTCAGAGATAAATTTTTGAAGAAGTTGCGTGCTGTCTTGCACCTTGGAAAATCATAAAGCACAGGAACTATATACAAGGGTAAGTCCTACAGGAAAGAGGAACTTCGCTTGGCCCAGTATTTCTAAGACTAACGTGATCATGGAGGTATTTCACTTTCTAATAAATCCTGTTCCCAATCTGTGGGGCTAATGGTCAGGGAAATACTTTAAGGCTGGTGTAGTCAAACTGGATTCGTACATGATCATAAATACCAGTTTAAAAAATAAAAGGAAACCTTTCATAAACACACGTTTTTTATTTTTGTTTTTATTTTTTCACTAGAAACTATACCACAGGTAAGCATGAGTTTTTAAAATATGGATAGTAACATGTAGGCAGCCAGGAAAACCTCAGCTGCCTCCAGAACACCTGTGTGTTGAAATCCCACAGCTAAGAACCTGAGAACCACTGGGTAGGATGCCAATAAGGAGAAAGATGTTGAAGAATTCTGGCCAAGGGATGGCTAAGCAGGGAACCTATGGGAGATGTGCTCTATTCATTCCAGGCTGTTCTCCGACAAGTGTTTCAAGAGAGATCATCAAAAATATTCAGTAGCTTCTGCAAAATGTGAAGAAAACTTTAAAAGCATGGACTTCTTACATTCAACTGCATGTTGACCTTGGTCCCTGTGGGTGTGATTGCGTACGTAACATTGCTTAGACTACACTCTCCCTTGTCGTTAACTAAGTCCATGAAGAAAATGAGAGTCAAGATCATTCACAGAAGAAGGGCTGGAACTCAAAGTGCAAACAAAAGGAGAGAATGAAAGATGGCATGGTGGACCCCTGAGGGGGCGTCCAGAGGACTGAGGGGGAGGGCAAATCTGGTAGGTCATGGGGTGGATCCTATGCAGGAGGAAATGAGCAGAGTGTGTCTCAGACTGGAGAAAGGAGGTAGCGGTAACACGGGCTTACCAAGGGTTGGAGGGGTAGAATGGGAAGGCTGGAGGGGAAGTCAGAGATCGTCCAGTTCTTGTCACGTGTTTTGTGGGTGGAGCTCTGAGTTACCAATGAACTTTTCTGAAGTCACACAGCCAGAGGGTAGCTGAGCCGATACCAGAAAGCCTTACCACTCATTCATCGGTCTACGTGAGCCATGTGAAAGGGCAATGGCCAGCCTGGCAGCGCAATGCTAACCCCTTAAACAAAAAACGAAATTAATGTCTCTGGAGTCTAAATTTTAAAGGATATTTTTATTCGAACTTTTGGCTCTGAGCATGATGAAATAAAGCACACTCAACCATGTCTCTCCTAATGACGACTAAAAACCCTGGGCAAAAACACGTAACGTAACTATCAGAAGACTCTGAACGGTAGGTAAGCGTGGGCAGAGCGGGTAAAACTCATTGGACTCAAGAGACAACCTGGGGGTGATTTGTCTTAGGGGGGTTTTCCCCTCTTTTTTTTTGCTTCCTATATATCCTAATCTGGATGTTAGAGCAGCCTGAATCCTGGAACTGACAATAGATGTAGAGACCAAAAAATAAAATCCCAAGAAAAGCCTTTCCCTCCTGGAAAGGGAGGACTTAATAGGACAAACCCTTTAACATGACCAGCCTCATTCCAAGTAAATGCCAGCAAAGAATTGGTACCCCTCCCCCTCCCGCTAGTAGTAGCTGCAGGGGTCCCTGAGGGTCAGAGTCCTGTTGACCTCCCTGCCCTACGCCAGGCAAGTGTCAGCAAAGAGGCAGAGAGCCCCTTCCTCCTTGCTGGCACAGCAGACCCTCAGGGTGCCTAAAGCCCTAGCTTCCTAACCGGAGCACCGGAAAGGGGAAACTCTGAACAAATCTGGATGGGGAATCATGCAGAGGAGGGAGCAGGAGAAAAAGACCCTTTAACACTCACCCTCAAACCCAGGGTGTGAGAACAACTGACAGCTACCCGCACGTGAAAGACTTCGAATGCTGAACTATGGACGGGCCATTGCTCCATTACAGACTGACCTCTGGATGGTGTACAGGCGGGCCGGGCCAGAACAGCACTGCAAATGCTTTGAACACTCAACTGACATGGACTCACAGCCCACCAGAAGCAGATCGGGTTGTGAACCTAACCGGGTGGCCTACCTGGTGTAAAAAAAAAAAAAGTTAAGACTTTGTAGAAGATTTAAATAGGACTCAGAGTTTCATGGCCTAGTGTTCAGAACGTCAGAGATGCAACCTAAATTTACTCGACATACCAAAGACCTAAACAACTGTCAAAGAGTGATCCGCAGAAGCCAACAATGGGGTAGTATTGGACTTTAATACGGTTACTGTAATCACGCTTCAAGAAGTGAAGGTAAATCTTCTTTAAATAAATGGAATAAAATGGAAATTATAAAATTGAAAAATTCACCAAAGAGACTCAATAGCAGAATGGAGATGAACCTGAATCATACCTCACAAAAAAACAAACCTTAACTCAAAATGAATCATAACATGATATGTAAAATTAGCTAACATTTTGAGCTAGTTAGTTCATTGAGAACTAAATGTAAAATTAATTCTAAAACTTATGCAAGAAAACATAGGAAAAAACTTTGTGGCTTTGGGTTAGGTAAAGAGTTCTTAGAAGCAGAAACATAAGGATAATTTATAAAAGAAAACATGGTTCAATTTGACTTTACTCTGCAAAGGGTATTGTTAAAATTCTATAAGAAGGCCATAGGCTTGGAGAAAATATTTGCAATCACATATAAAACGAAGGATTTGTATCTAGAATTATAAAGAACTCAAGATATAGTGAGTAGAAACAAAAATCCTATTAAAAATCGTCAAAAATTTTTGACAGACACTTCACCAAAGAAGATATACAGATAGCAAATAAGATGCTTGAGATGTAATGACATTAATAACGTGGGTAAAAAGTTGCTTAAATGCAATTTATTAGTGAAGTGCAAATTAACTCACAGTTGTAAGTGTTGATGAGAATGCAAACCAACAGGAACTCTCATACATTGCTGGTGGGAATAGAAAATGGTCTGCCACTCTGAAAAATTGTTATAAAGTTAAATATACACTTGTCATATGACCCAGAAATCCCATTTCTAGGTATTTGCCCTAGAGACATGAAGACTTACATTCACACAAAATAAATGTTTATTAGCAGCATTACTCATAACCTCCAAAAATCTAGAAACAACCTAAATAGCCTTTTTAAAAAATGTTTAAAAAAGATTTTATTTATTTATCTTTAGAGGGGAAGGGAAGGTGATAGGGAGAGAAATATCAATATATGGTTGCCTCTCATGCGTCCCCCGCTAGGAACTGGCCTGCAACCCAGGCATGTGCCCTGACTGGGAATCAAACCACAATCCTCTGGTTCGCAGGCCCATGCTCAATCCACTGAGCTACACCAGCCAGGGCCGCTAAATAGCCTTGATGGGTGAATGGATAAACTAACTGTGATCCATCCATACACTGGAATACTACTCAGCAATAAAAATGAATTAACTATGAATATACCTCCATAACATGGGTGAAGTCAAATGCATTATGCTAAGTCAAGTGCACTGTGAAAGATCTCAGTATCAAAAGGTAACAAACATACCATATGACTCCATTTGTATGACAGTCTGGAAAAGGTAAAAGTGTTGAAACAGAACCCATCAGTGGTTTCCAGGGCTTCTGAGCAGGCGAAGCCCTGGAAGGTTAGACCTTCTGAGCAGGTCTAACTTAAAAGAGGCAACGGGGAAATTCTTCCAGAGTGTTCCAGTTGTTCAGTGTTCTGGCTGTAGCGTCAGTAATAAGAATCTGTGACTGTGTGAAAATGTATAGGTTTGCACACTAGCAACTAAAGAAAAATTTAGGGAGTGCCTACTGTATACCTTAATCTCTAACAGTAGAAGGATGATTTAATCTTTTGCAAGGGAATTAAAATGTCTTATATGAAAATGTAACTTTTCAGATTTCCATGGTTCTAGCTTTCATTCCAAAAGTGCCTTACATTCTGATCAATTTAATGTATTCTAAGACTCCTTCTGCCGGCCAATGGCGGGCAAGGGGAAGGTAGGTTCTACTTTGTGATGTTAATATGGAAGAAATCAGTAGGTGAGGACTCAGAGAAATGAAGTTTGTTTAGAAAATTTAAACATCTCCCTTTTCATTCATGGTTGGTGCTTACCAGTAATGTGAACCCACTGACAGATGCCGTGACGGAGGACAGCTGGGTCCAAGCACCACGGTACCCAGAACAATAGAGGCAGAGTTTCAGCAGTCCTGTGGGTGCTTAACCCTCCTGTGTGTGGTTCCGGCCAACCTGTTAACTGGGGGAGGGCATGTTGGGAATGAGGAATCATATACATCAAATGTATATTCAAATATGTTCAGTAAACGTGATGAAGTTTCTTCATGTCTGAAATGACCAACAGGTAAAATGGGATGGCACTGACCAGCGAGCTCTAAGAGAATAAGACGAGTGTAAAAGAACTGACTAAATAACCTCATTATCAATTTGAACACCCTAGAATACATTTCTATCTCTCAAAATTATTCAGCTTCCAGGTTAGAATTCCCTGAAGCCATGGGGCTTACTACACAGACATTCGGGCAGGTCCGGGCTGTGAACAGAATATATTTTGCTTTTACTTAGATGGGGACCAACTCAGTCACCAAGAAAAATTAACTTGGAAAGTACAAAATATAACCAAAGACATTGAAATAGAAAACAGGCTGACAGTAACCAGAGGGGAGAGGGGAGGGAATTTCAGGGGGAAAAGGGAAGGGATAACAGGAATAAGTATAAAGGACACATGGACAAAAACTAAGGGGGGTGGAAATGGGAGGGAAGTGGGAAGCACTGGTGGGGTGGACTGGGATGGGAGTAAAAGACGGAAAACTGTACTTGAACAGCAATTAAAATAAAATTTAAAAAAAGATTTAAAAAAAGGAAGTAGAGGTGTGCCCCCCAAACACACAAAGAGCCCCCTCCCTCCCACAATTAGAGGTCCCGAGATCCCAAATGACCAAAGAGATTAACACTGCTGTGACTATTTTCATTTCAAAGAGGGTCCACTTAAAATATTAACTCTGGCAGTTCCTTCAAGTGTGGACCACCTCTGAGGCACTTAGATTTCTTTCATAAATCATTAATCACTGAGCTGAAGGCACACAGTGAGGGAGAGCTCAGAGGACTAGCCAACTGAAGATCAATAGAGGTAAAAAGGTGTGTCGCATCTGAGATGATGCTCTGAGTCAGTAGGAGACGTGATTAGGATTTATACCCAATGCTTAAAAAACTGTGTCTGTGGGATCAAGGAAGTGGTGTCTATAATGTGGAGGTGAGAAACTGTTCCCCCGCCTAGAGTGGGCTGCAGGGCGCCATGGGAGATTCAGGAATGTCTCGTCACCACTGCTATTTCTTCTCTCTCCACTCAGAGTCTAAGACTGGAGGTGACAGGTATTGGTAAAGCTCACTTCATTCTGCCTCTGGGTCTTACTTGCTCATTAGAGAAGGCTGCAATTTCATTTCAGATCGGTGGTATAAAACCTGTTGTCATAGTTTATGTGAAAATGTTAAGTCTGCTATGAAATTATACCCTGAGAATACCCCAGAGCCGGCGTAGTACCTGTTAATAGACATTTATCAGCTGCAACCTGTAATCTTCCCGCCGCTATGACTCATTCTGTAATTTTCCTTCAGCTGACAAACTACAAATGAAAAGCATATTTAGATGTCAGTGATGAGATTTAAAATATAAATGTGGATTTAAAACACTAGGCCATTCAAGAAGAAACCAGGAAATTTTCCCATTAAATTCTGAGGAACTATGTCCACTGGCTTCATAATTATACAAGAATCCCATAGCCCCTTCACTGACCTCTATCCACAAAAATTCACTGCTACCATCTGAGCCAACAGAAGTCCCCAATCTGGGATGCAGAAAACAAACAGATTCTGTTCACGTGAAGAGTTTTCAAACTGAGGACATGCAGCCTCCAGAGGAAACGAAAGTGCACTCCCCTGTGACAAAAGGAAGGTCTGACAATATAGAGAAAGTGTCTCCTCTGGCCCCTTATTGGTCTATTTTTATGCAAATGAGGAGTCCAAATTCACACAGTGTCGTTGGTCCAAACAGCACTGTCTTGATTGGCTGGAACCTCACAGCCTGATTAGGTGTTCCGGAGCTGTTCTGATTGTCAATAAAGATGCAAAGAAGGAGCTTCCGGCCAAGACGGAGGCATAGGTAGATACACTTCACTTCCTCACACAACCAAAGGAAGGATAACAACCAATTTAAAAGCAAAAACAACCAGAACTGCCAGAAATTGAACTCCGCAAAAACCTGATAATCAAGGAGTTAAAAAAGAAACATTCATCCAGACTGGTAGGAGGGGTGGAGATGGGCGGAGAGGACATGCTGCAAGGCAGCAGCTGGTGGACTCAGTGAACCCATGTTTGTATGTGGATAAACCAGGAGTAACAACTGGGGAGCGAGACAAACCCCGCAACCCAGGGCTCCAGCACAGAGAAATAAAGCTTCAAAACCTCTGGCTGTAAATACTGTGGGGGTTGTGGCAGCAGGAGAAACTGCCAGTCTCACAGGAGAGTCTATTTGAAGGGCCCATGGGGTCCTAGAATGTATACAAGTCCACCCACCTGGGAATCAGCACCAGAGGGGCTCAGTTTGCTTGTGAGTAACAGGGGAAGTGACTAAAAGCCAATGGAGAGCTGAGCAAATGGCATTGTTCCCTCTAGGACCCCTTCCCCGCATATAGCACCACAACCCAGTGATGTGGGTTGCCCTGCCCTGGCAAATACCCAAGGCTCCACCACTTACAACATAATGGGTGCACCAAGACAAAGAAATATGGCCCAAATGAAAGAACGGATTGCAACTCCAGAAAATGAACTAAGTGATGAGGAGACAGTCAACCTATCAGATGCAGAGTTCAAAACACTGATAATCAGGATGCTCACAGAAATGATTAAGTACAGACACAATATAAAGGAAGAAGTGAAGTTCATACAAATCGAAACAAACAACATATACAGGGAACCAACAGTGAAGGGAAAGAAACTGGGACTCAAATCAATGATTTGGAACAAAAGGAAGAAATAGACATTCAACTGGCACAGAATAAAGAAACAGAACTAAAAAGAAAAGGTTTAGGAGCCTCTGGGAGAACTTTAAATATTCCAACATCTGAATCATAGGGGTGCCAGAAGGAGAAGAGGAAGAGAAAATATTGAAAACTTATTTGAAAAAATAATGAAGAAAAACTCCCCCAATCTGACGAAGGAAATAGACTTCCAGGAAGCACAGAAGCTCAGAGAGTTCCAAAAAAGTGGGACCCATGGAGGAACACACCAAGACACATCATAAATTACTCCAGATTAGAGATAAGGAGAGAATCTTTAAAGCAGCAAAAGAAAAGGAGAGAGTTACCTACAAAGCAGTTCCCATAAGACACAGGCGGCAAACACAAGGCCTGCGGGCCGAATCCATCCCTCCACCTTGTTTCTACCTGGCGGCAGCACCAAGCTCCTTACCCCTAGTTAGGGAGTAGTTACATTTATACAGTCCTAAAATTACATTCAGCCCTCGGAAGGCAACTGCGAGGCTGATGTGGCCCTGGGTGAAAATGAGTTTAACATCCTGCCGTAAGACTATCAGCTGATTTCTCAAAAGAAACCTTATAGACAAGAAGAGGAAAGAAGTATTCCAAGTCATGAAAGGCAAGGATCTACACCCAAGATTGCTCTATCCAGCAAAGCTATCACTTAGAATGGAAGGGCAGATAAAGTGCTTCCCAGATACAGTCAAGTTAAAGGAGTTCATCATCACCATGTTAAAGGGACTTATCAGAGAAAAAGAAGAAGATCAAAACTATGAACAGTAAAATGACAACAAACTCACAACTATCAACAACTGAACCTAAAAAAAAACAAACTAAGCAAACAACTAGAAGAGGAACAGAATCATAGAAATGGAGATCAGTGGGGAGAAGGAAGGGGAAGAATGTAGGGAGAGGTACAGGGAATAAGAAGCATAATTAGTAGGTACAAAATAGACAGGGGGAGGTTAAGAACAGTATAGGAAATGGAGAAGCCACAGAACTTATATGTGCGACCCATGAACGTGAACTGAGGGTGGGGGAGTGCTGGAGGGAAGGGGAGTACAGGGCAGAGGGGGTAAAGGGGAGAAAAGATGGGACAACTGTAATAGTGTAATCAATAAAATATACTTAAATATGCAAATGAGAATATAGCTGTGCAGCTCTGATTAGCTATGACGGGTCTCATCTCATTGGTTGAAATACTATGCCAGGAACGCTTTTCTAAGGGTTGACTTGAGTGGCAGGAACTCAGTGCAGAAGGCTGACAGCTCAGTCTGCGGTTCACCCCCGATGCGCAGTGTTTCTGTGGGCGGTCTCTGTCAGCAACGGCTGCTAGACTCTGATTATAAATTAGAGCCCCACCAACCACAGAGCGTCTTTCTCGGCAGATATATTTCTTCTGGTAGTTCCTTCAGGTAGTTCCTCCATCGCAATTTCTTACCCATTGACTCTCTATTAAATCCCTCCCTTCGAGCTGGCCCATCCCCCATCCACGCACCCATTCCCTCACACCTACCAGCACACGCACAGTTCTACACGTGCACATAGAATGTCTCTGTAAGCTTAGAACCTCATCGTGTCTGTGGGCATATTGATGTAAGCTTTAACCACTGAATTATTTTCCCCACAAAAGCCAACGTTTCGTGAAATATTACCGGGCACCAAACATTACGTACGGGATTTCTTACATGCTCTCATTTTATATGTAAAGAGACAGAAGTTCAGAACAAAGTGGTCTAAGATTACACAGAGTTAACAGCTGGAGTCAAGATTTGAACCCAAGACTAATAGATTATTTTTTTTTATGGCTTAAACAATAGAAATTTGTTCTCTCTCACAGTTCCGGAGGCCAGAAGTTTGAAATCAGGGGTCAGCAGGTGACGCTCCCTCGGTGCCCAGCGGAGAGTCCGTTCCTTGCCTTGTTCAGCTTTTGGCGGCTGTGGGCACCCCTCGCCTTGGGGCTGCAGCTCCTCTCTGTTCCACCTTCGCACCGTCTTCTCTGTGTGTCTCAAAGTTCCCCTTGCCTCGCTCTTACAAGGGTACATGTGAATGCATTTAAAGCCCTTAACTGGATCAAGACACTTACTCACATCTTTTGCCTTTGAAGTAACAGTCACAGGTTCCAGGGATTTGATGTCAATGCGGGGCGGGGAGCTCTTTTGAGCCAATCACAGACTCCGAACCCGTCCAAGTCCCGATGGACTAAGTTCTCCATTACTAATCGTGCATGAAAAGTCCCTGGGCTGAGGGAAGTAGAGGCAGGGGTTGCCCGGCCTATGAACTGCGTAGGCAGCCTCCGCATACTTACAATTTCTGGGGACCCGAAACTCACAAACGCCTCTAGATTTAATCATGAAAACATCATGGAAAAAAAAAAAGGCCCACCAAACAAGATATCTGGGAAGAGTAATGAGGCATTACTAGCCACAATCACCTTAATAAAGATGAGTTTATTAGATTAACCACAGTAACTCACAGCCCTGCAGAAAAGAGACAAAAACAAGTTCAAGTCTCATGGCCAAGATGGAATTTTACCACTTTTTTAGGTACAACCCTAAATGGCTTTGAAATGCCCCTTGAGCCATTTTGATATTGAGGCCTTTTCTGCTGTGCACCAGAATGTTTGAATTAAAAAATGCAGTATTTAATTAGTTTTTTGTAAGTTTTGTCTACACAGCAACTTTTGCATGCTTGATTATTCACAGAACTTAGCAGCCTAGCCTCCTTCTGATAGGGTTAGATTGTCTGATTGGCACTTCTTCATCCATTTGTTTGTTGTTCCCACGTCCTGATGCTGGGAATTCTCCACAATATTTTGTTTTTCATCCTAGGAAAGACCTTTAAGTAACCTTTTAAAAATGCTTATTTCTTCAAAGAATTTTATGTCAACATTACGGTGTATTTTTGAAAGGATAAAAAAAGTCACCCGTAATCCCACCAACCTAGCAAACAAGAGTTTTCACGAGAGAGGAGAGTGCTCTAACCTCACTGAACAGCTTGGGGCTGTATGCCAAAGGGAAGCAGGAAAATATTCATTCGCTTTTCAGTTGTGAGACATAGGCCTATCTCAAGAGCTGATTACAGCACTTAGGCACCATGGCCACAGTCTTCTGAGTAAATAGGTCCTCATCACACCCGGGCACCTGAAAATGTCGACAGAGGAGCATAAGGAAGTGGGCGACAGCCTGGGGAAGGCGTGGGTACCACAGATTTTCATTGTGATTCATTGGAGGGTCAGTGCTAGAACTCGTCATAAGAAATCAGATTGCGTCCTTGTAGAGGCGTGGGAAGTGCAAAGTGCTCTCTTGGTGTCTCAGCAACAGTCAAGGCACCTCTTCCCACTATCTACTGAGTCCAAGAAATGCACTCTGGCCTCCAGAATTACCAGGAAATGCTAGAGGAATGTATTTTCCCCTGAGGGAAAATACCTACATGTGGAATGCAGCTTAGGTCTAAATGACGTTTGACACTTTATTGAGAATTGTAATTAGCACACGAATGCAGATAACTATGAGTCACCTGCAGGGGAGAAGGGTAATGGCTGATGAAGACTGCTTCGCTGACCCCTTTCTGCCTCCTAAAATGCAGCCCCCAGTACATTTGTGTGGTGCTCTCCTGGTGCACTTGCCGTCACAAAGAAGAGGACAGGGATGGCCCCGCATTCTAGGTTGTGCAGGTTTCAACGCAGAAGTCCGGGGACTCTCCGGGGAGCCTGGCCAGGACACCAAGGGATGAATCTGGACTGGTGGCAGGTGAAGGAAGTGGTTTTCTGAGACTCGGAAAGAAGGCTGGCTGCTCTCCCAGAATAGGACCGCGCTCAAATCACATTGGCGGGATGGCTCCTTCTTTTGCTCAAGTAAAAGCTAGATTTTCTTATTGGAATCTGTGATTACACGTGTGTGTCTGCACGCATGCGTGTGCATGCATGTGAAAAAGAGAGACGGAACAGTAGGATGTAAGTAAAAAGGTCTACGTGCAAAGCAGTTATTGAAGATATTAATTTCAAAGGGGAGAGGATGATTTGGGGAAACTGAGGCAACACAAGGCAGCACTCTGGGTGTGGCGACCACATGGAACCATTACCACTCCTAGGACTGAAGGGCAAGAGGAAGGCGTGGTTACTTGAACCCAGAGGAGCTCCTACACAGTGGTTCCCATTGGGTCAAGCCACGTGGAGGACATGGAGCCCCATGACGCAGCCTGTGGGGTCAGACTCCCAGGCACAGAGCAGGGGTTGGGGGGTGGGGGGAGGGGCGAGTGGAACACGGGCAGCACTCTACCTTCACAGTCTTACCTGAGCACGTTTCCCTGCTCCCTCCCCTAAGTTTTATTTTGAAGTCCTCTTTAGCAGATCACGGAGCTTCTTGCCAAGCATGTTCATGCTGCTTTGAGAGATGCCTCTGCCTTTTTGCCAGGAGCCTATCATTCTCCTATCACCAGCCACGGTTTAGGCAACCAAATCCTGTTTTTGGATACCATCGATGGAGCCAGCTGTTCATTTCTCCTGTCCTCCTGTCTCTTCCAAAATTAAAAACCTCAACTGGAAGAAGAAATGAGAACACCTGATCTACCCTCTCAGCTCCAGGGAGGAGTGGACTGCCTGATGTTCAGATCGGAATTTCTCAGACTTTCAGGTCTGGGTGTTCTCTTGGTTATTCCAGAGGGTACATGAGGGTCCCCTCAATATGGATCATTCTCAGTGGGAAGGTCTTCAGGGGCAGAGGCAAGAGCACTCAGAGACTTGAACATTCTCTTTGTCTTCCAAGCCATCTACTCGCTGGTGTGCCCTCTGTCTTCTTAAATACGTGTCCCCACCCCCTTTCACTACATTCTGGATTATTTCTTCACCAAGTCCAGGAATCCTTTGTCCCCTCTGCTGAGGCTTTCCTCAAGCCCCTTTACCTTCTCTCGAGAGAACAGTGGAATTATTTATGGGGAGAGAGAGACACGCGCACACTAAGTGAGCAGATTCCGGAATACTTCCTTTGATGTTCCTATCACCTGAGAGTCAAGTTGAAAAACAACCTGCTGTAGTTCCTCCTATAAATTTCCACTCCTGTTTGCTCTGGAGTTCCTGGTCTCTCGGGATTCTTGGTAACAGTGCCATTAACTGGACATGGCTGTTTCCCGCCCCGCCTCACCTAACCTCTGATAATCTGCAAGGCATTGGTAATTGCCAGTAAATTGCACCAGCCATGAATCAAGTCCACTTCCTTGCAGTAAACATGGCTGCAAGAGAGTGATTTCTAGGATATATTGTTATAGCAAAAAGGAACACGGTAAAAGCATCTGTAACACACTTTTCTGTGTAAGTAGTATGGACAGTAAGAAAATGTACCTATACCTGCTCATCGTACTAAAGGACAGAGAGGAGGTACACACCAGAAACTACTGAGGCTGGTTACTTACAGAAAGAGGATGGGATTGCAGACAGAATAGGGGAATGGGGATGATGAAGAAAGGACGAAGGATGGGTGACTCCAGAGTGTACGCTGTTGTCTAGTTCTGACTTTCAAAGACGTCGTTTTTAAGCCCTGGCTGGTGTAGCTCAGTGGATTGAGTGCTGGCCTGTGAACCAAAGGGTTGCAGGTTTGATTCCCAGTCAGGGCACGTGCCTGGGTTGCAGGCCAGGTTCCCCAGTTGGGCGTGTGCGAGGGACAACCAACTGGTGTTTTATCTCACACATTGACCTTTCTCTCCCTCTCTTTCTCCCTCCCTTCCCCTCTCTCTAAGAAGAAAATAAATAAATTTTTTTAAAGAACATATTTTTTAACATACTAAAAATTAAATAATTAAAAGCAACTGGAATGGGGGGAACAAAATGGAACCCTAACCCTAACACACTAACTAACTGAATTATAAGTGAAGAACAGAACCATACCCAGGAGGTTGGGGAAACAGAACCAGTGAGCATGTATATGAAGGGATGGAGTGCAAGGAATTGCCTCATGTGGTTGTGGGGCTGGCTGGGCGAGTCTGAAATCCGGGGAGCGGGCGTTCGGGAGGGGAAGGCTGCAGACCGCAGGCACAGGTGGAATTTCCTCTTCGGAGAAGCCTCAGTTCTGCTCTGTGGGCCTTTCAAATGATTGAGTCAAGTCTACCGAGATTATCTGGGACAGTCTCCTTGTTTACAGGCAACTGATTGTGGACTTGAATCACATCCACAAAATACTTCAGAGGTTTGATGATTTGAATAATTGAGGACTATAGCTCAGCCAAGTTAATATATAACACTAACCATCACAAACACTCTAAGGCTAGAGACAGAAAGAACTCTACACAAATACTGTAGTCAGTAAGTCATTTTGGACGAGGGTATGGTTTAACAAGTTCAAAACCATTTTATGTGTATTCTAGGAGTGAGCAAGTAAGTAGAGGGATGTGTGCATAATATGAGCTGAGTTTCTCACTATCAGAGAAAGTTACAAATAAGAAAAGGCAGAGGGTTGGAGGACCTCTGTGGTGTTGGATTGGAATAGGAGGTATTGGTTTTTTAATACATAGAGAGAGATACCTAAATAGATACAGACATAGATATAGATGTACATTAATATATGTGTATACATACATTTCCCTTTCTTTTTTTTTAGAGAAAGAGGGGAACGGAAGGAGAAAGAGAGGGAGAGAAATGTCAATGAGAGAGAAACATCAATTAGCTGCTTCTCATATGCGACCCAGGCATGTGCCCTGACCAGGAATCGAACCTGTGACCTTTCACTTTGTGAGATGATGCCCAACCTACTGAGCCACACCAGTGAGGGCTACATATGTTTTCTACCTCTGTCTATCAAGAGGGCCAAGAAGCAATGACAGTCCAGTAGTAATGAGCATGCCTGGAGCCCAGACACAGGGCATGCCAGGAACAGAGAAGTAAAAGGTAGGGTGACGGTAAGAAAAGAGTGACAATGACAACATGCACCAAGAAGCATGGCATGGGACTGTCAGGGGCTTCCAGGCCATGCAGCACAGAGCCTGATGCTGGTCTGTCTCGGGAGTCCCGTGAGCACCAGCCTATTACAACGTGACACAGAACTGATGTCCACCGTGATGACGCTAGTCACCAGAATTGCTTGTTTATTATTTTTATGCCACCTCCTTTGAAAACAGACCCAAGGCCTCTGATTCATTATAAAAAGTGACATCACATTTAGTGGGATTCTTTAAGCAAACACTTCCTACGAAAAGATTTTATCAAATTTGGTAAAAATAAAAACTTGCCCAATTTCTCTTACGAAATCTTAGAATATAAAATTGGCTGTCAAGGGACTAAGTTTCCGTCATGTGGAAAATGAACTCACGTGGAAACTTTCTTCCCTCAGTGGTACCAGTGTCACACGGTGCCGTGGTTCCAGGTCAGGCAGATCGGAGGGGAGGAGAGCCAGGGCACCAAGGAAGGCAGGAAGGCAAGTTAAAAGGAAAATTGGTGTGGCATTGTGGAGGAAGACGGGGACTGAGGGCCATTCCTTCGGGCCTCAGCCTTGGAAAATGCCTGAGAGGCTTCTGCACCATGAGGGATGGGACAGCCCTGCTCTGTGGAGTCCAATGTCACTGTCACTGCCCTCTTCCATCTCCCACCTTCTTCTCTCCCTCACTCTCTAACCTCTGGCATTTCCCCACATCAGCCAGGCTCACCACCTCTCTGTTTATCCCCTGGTGACTTCTGTCTCCATGTGGACAGCCAGGCCAGCTCCCAGTCCGACTTCTCCTTGACCTCCTCCAGGTCACTCCGGTCTTCTCTGGCCGCTGCCCCCATGGAGCCCCCGGAGTGCGCTCCGTCCCACTCTGCTGCTCATCCTTCTCTTCCAACCCAGAGCAGCCTCGATCCCCAGTTCCTCGGGCTTCTCTCAGCCAGTTAACAACCCGCCTCCCTTTCTTCCTTTCATCCTGCACTCAGTGTCCTCTTTTAATCTCTTTCTAAACTGGGGAACATATTGTCTAAGACCCTCAATGACCAGGTCCCTGCTTAACTCTCTAGATTAATCTCCCGCTCTCACCTGCCTCACACCTTTCAATCTTGTGTTTTCCTCTGCTTAGCATGGCTCTCTTATTCCCTCGTCACCTAAATAACTCCTACTCAGCCTTTAGGACTCGGCTTTGCTGTTTCTTTCTCTAAGGCACTGTCTCTGCGCACCACTCCTCCCCATCCCTCCTCCCTTCTCCCAGACCCGGATTAGTTGTCCCTCCTCGGGTCTCCCACCATGTGCTGTGCAAACTCTATCTTGGCATTTGGTACCTGATGTTTAAATATTCCTTATGTGTGTCTGTCCCTCTCATAAGACTAAGACCCTTATGGGCAGGAATTACATCTCATTCTTCTTTAACTCTGATGCCTCCCATAGTACTTGCTTTATTTTAATCACTAAATATTTGGTTTTGAAGCTAAGTATGCCGAGCAAGGACACATGTATGCATTGGTGGTGGGGGATGATGTGGAGGGAGAAAGGGCCATGGTCACATATATGTTACTTTGTCTCCTGTGGTTCTGTAGCTGCCCCAGTGCATTGGCGCTGCTGAACCAGCTGTAAGGCATTGGTTCTTATCATTGTGAGAGCAGAAATAACACTCCCAGTTATAAGCAGTGTGTGCGCCTCTGTCTGAACAAGTTCCTTAGCACTCCCCCTACTCCGATGTTGCTAGTGGAGTCAACTTGCGGGGACCACTGCTCCTGTCTCCTGTGATCACACATTCACCCAACTCCGTTCATGCTCCTCTTTGCTGGTGTTGTTGCCTTTGATGGAAAGGCCACTCTGATCTCTGACTATCGTGATGCTTCCCGATGTTAAGGCTCAGCCCACGTGGACCTTCTCCGTGTACTTCTTTCCACGACTCCTTTAATGCGCATTTAACTCCCCTTCTCTAAAGTCGAATGGATGCTGTCATCAGCACGGCACGATTCAGCCCACATACAGTATCTCAGCTGGGTTTCGATGTTTTTTCCCATGACTGTCATAATTAATCCAATCCATTTGGTGAAAGGCATTCGGTGAAGTCAGAAACCATGTGTTCGCTTGTTCAACAAGTAAGTATGTGTTGCCCAAGTACAAGACATCAGGCCCACACCGAGCACGGAGGGGAACGAACAGTGACTGAGCCACGAGTTCTATCCCTAAGGAACTCAGAGTCTGATGCAGGGACTCCTCAGTGGGGGGTATGCAAGCCAGGGAGTCCATGGGAAGACCTACTGAAGTGCAGGAAGAACATACTAACATTTTAAATATTTCTAATTTCTGTTTCTAATATTCTAGCAAACTTTTATCTAAAGAAAGAAACTAAGCCGTATTGATACATAACATGTGGATTGGTGCTGGTTCCCTTGGTTGGTGTTTGTATCACGCAGTCCTGCGTCATGTATGGTAGAGAGGGATCCGCAGGGCAGAGGGTGCTCTCACACGTACAGGGGTTGGCCATGGGGACCTCTGTCGTTTAATCACTTTCAGGGCACCGTGATGTATCACAGTTTGAATATGCTTGCTTAAGAGGATTCACAGTTTTATTATCCAGCTTTAGGAAAATTAACCCTCACAATGAGACAAGTGGTTGAAAAATAATTCATTTCAAGATGCCATAAATTAAACATAATCCTGATAGCGCACGCACGAAGAAATGGCAGCTGTCATTTTACTGTGAATACGAACCCTTCATCAGCCACATTTCAATGAAAAATTGTTAACCTGAACAGATCCAAGGAGAACTTGTCCAAAAATTTAAAATGATCAAAAATGTTAATTAATTTGCAATGAAACTCAACCTAAGAATATCTTTTACCTTGACGTATAGCTCATGATGGTTCAATGCCAACATAATAACCTGAGAGTTTTAAAAATTAAGCATGGAGTTTCACTTCCACTTAGGACATAGAAAGCTGAAAAGAATGGTGTTGTCATCCTAATGATGAGAAAATCCAGACAAAAAACCAAAATCATAACTTTCATTTGACATATGAGAGAGCCGAGGTCACAAGGCAACTGGAGTCCCAATGAGAGACGAGCCCTTCCAAGGAGACATGGAAGACACAAACTCTCTCACCTGCGGCAGAGAAGGTGAGAAAGAGTTGCAGATCCCAAAACTCGTGGGGATGAAGAAAGAGCTCCAATTTCAAGGAGCTCCCAAAGGCCAAGTGTGGGCTAGTGTGTCAGACGCATGGGGCGCTCATACCCTTCACCAGCTCTTATCTTTGGATCTCTACTGTGTGTTCATGAATAGGATTAGAAGCAGAGCAGGTCTACAGGAGGTAACTGGCAGGTGTGGGGGTCAGGTGCAAAACACCCTGCACTTCACCTTAAAGCAGAAGCTTTAAGCTTCTGAGGGGGCGGGGGTGGCACAGCAAAGGCCGTTGCCAAAGGCACAGGGAACGATGCCTTATGGGAGGGAGGAAGCACGCATCTCTGGGAGAGAAGCACAGAACCACCATGGGCCTAAGACCCTAAGCTAATATCGAGCAGAGCTTTCCTGCTACTGGTGAGGAGGAGAACACTCCTGCCCCAAATCCACCACCAATGGCTTAAAATGATTCTTTCAAAGCTAACAATAATGAAGACTAGTGAAGATAAGGAACAACTGGAGTGCTGCTAATAAAATGCAAAAGGGTACACAACTACTTTGTAAAAGAGTGTGACAGTTTCTTATTAAGTTTAACCCTCATCACACCACCCAACCATTTCAGCTCATTATTTACCCAAGAAAAGTGTCTAAATCTGCCCTTAGAAATAGCCCTATGTGCATGATTATACCAGGTTTATTAGTTATTCTTAGTCTCCAACTGGAAACAACCCAGGTGCCTATTAATTTTGTGAATGGATAAACAAATTGCCCTACATTCCATACAATGGACCACTACTCAGTAATAAAAAGGGAATGAACTACTGATACAAACAACAGCTTGGATGAATGCCATATACTTAGCTTAATACTTAGCATTGACTATTAAGTATTAATATTTAGCTTAATACTTAGCATTAAGCTCAAAAGCTTAATGCTAAGTAAAAGAAGGCAGACTCAAAAGTCTGCACACTATGTGGTTCCATTTTATGATATTCCAGAAATGCAATACTGTAGGAACAGAAATCAAAGCACTGATTCTGAGGTAGGGTGTGGAAAAAAGATAGGGGCACAGAGAACTTTCCAGAATGATGCAAATATTCTATATTTTGATTATGTTGGTTACATGAATGTACACATTTGCCTAAGCGATAGAACTAAACATCTCTGAAAGATGAGTTTTGCTCTATATAAATTATCCTTCAATGAACTGATTTTAGAAATTAAACACCCAACTTCCGGCCAAGATGGAGGCATAGGCAGATACCTTTGCCTCCTCACAAAACCAAAAGGACAACAACAAATTTAAAAACAAAAAGTAACCAGAACTACCAGAAAATCAAAGTGTATGGAACTCCAACAATCAAGGAGTTAAAGAAGAAAGATTCATCCAGACAGGTAGGAGGGGCAGAGATGGGTAGCCAGGGTGGAGAGGACTCGCCTCAAGGTGAGGGCTGGCAGAGCAGGCGGTCCCACATTTGCATGCAGATAAACCAGGAGGAAAAACTGAGTAGTGGACAGACCAAGCAACCCAGGGTTCCAGCTTGGGGAAATAAAGCCTTAGAACCTTTGACTGGAAAAACCTGTGGTGGTTAAGGCAGCAGGAAAAACACAGTCTCACAGGAGAGTTTGTTGGAGACACCCACGGGGTCCTAGAATGTACATAAACCCGCCCACTCGGGAATTAGCACCAGAAGGGCCTAACTTGCTTGTGGGTAGCAGGAGAAGTGACTGAAAGCCAGCTGAGAGCCCCACAAGCAGCATTGTTCCCTCTTGGACCCCTCCCCCACATACAACATCACAAAACAGTGATGTGGGCTGCTTTGCCCTGGTGTATACCTAAGGCTCCGCCCCTTACTATGTAACAGGTGCAGTGAGACAAAGGAATATGGCCCAAATGAAAGAATAGATCAAAGCTCCAAAAATAGAACTAAGTGATGAAGAGATAGCCAGCCTATCAGATGCACAGTTCAAAACACTGGCAATCAGGATGCTCACAGAAATGATTGAGTGTGGTCACAAAATAGAGAAAGAAGTAAAGACTATGCAAAGGGAAATAAAGGAAAATGTACAGGGAACCAACCGTGGAGGGAAGGAAACTGGGGCTCAAATCAATGATTTGGATCAGAGGGGGAAAATAAATGTTCAACCAGAACAGGAAGAAGAAACAGGAATTCAAAAAAATGAGGAGAGGCTTAGGAACCTTTGGGACAACTTTAAATGTTCCAACATCTGAATCATAGGGCTGCCAGAAGGAGAAGAGGAAGAGCAAGAAATAGAAAACTTATTTGAAAACATAATGAAGGAGAATTTCCCTAACCCGGCAAAGAAAATAGACTTCCAGGAAGTCCAGGAAGCTAGGAAAGTCCCAAAGAAATTGGACCCAAGGAGGAACACACCAAGACACGTCATAATTACATTACCCAAGATTAAAGATAAGGAGAGAATCTTAAAAGCAGCAAGGGAAAAGGAAACAGTTACCTAGAAAGGAGTTCCCATGAGACTATCAACTGATTTGTCAAAAGAAAACTTTCAGGCAAGAAGGGGCTGCAAAGAAGTATTCCAAGTCATGAAAGGCAAGGACCTCCATCCAAGATTGCTCTATCCAGCAAAGCTATCACTTAGAATGGAAGGGCAGGTAAAGTAATTCCCAGATAAGGTCAAATTAAAGGAGTTCATCATCACCCAGCCCTTATTATATGAACTGTTAAAGGGACTTACCTAAGAAAAAGAAGATGATCAAAACTATGAAGAGTAAAATGGCAATAAACTCACAACTACCAACAACTGAACTTAAAAAAAAAAAAAAAAAACTAAGCAAACGACTAGAACAGGAACAGAATCATGAAGGGTTATCAGTGGGGAGGGGGAGGAAAGGGGGGAAGGTATAGGGAATAAGAAGTATGAATGGTAGGTACAAAACAGGGAGAGGTTAAGAATAGTATGGGAAATGGAGAAGCCAAAGTACTTCTATGTACAACCTATGGGCATCAGCTAAGGTTGGGGTATGCTTGTGGGAGGGGGGATGCAGAACAGAGGAGAATAAAGGGGAGGGAAAAATGGGACAACTGTAATAGCATAATCAATAAAGTATATTTTTTAAAAAAGAAAAAGAAAGTAATAAGCACCCCAAACATAAAAGCAAACCTCTTCAATTTTTCAGTGATGTTCAAAATCATGCCATACTCAATTTTCTTAACATTTCTCTAAATATAATGATAAATGTCTAGAAGCCTTTTTGAGTTTTTAAAATTTTATAGCAACAGCCAAGTGCTCCTGGGGAAATGGCTGAACTAGCACACAGACACCAACAAGATGACAGAGTAAAATGGATTTCCATGTTGGCAGATTCTGTTCGCAGACACCTGGGGAGCACTGGCCAGGACCTGAAGGGACGAGTATCAGACCAATATACGTAGTGATGAGACTCCGCTATGTAGTTGGGTGAAAGTTATTTCTAACATGTTTCAGCTCATGGCACTTTATAGATTGTTCCAAACATGAAATGCGAGATGAACATCTCTTTTTAAGGTGGGTGTTATAGGTAACATGCATGGGAGAAGATACACTCACAACCGAAATGATCTTTAATAACAGAACGATTCTTGGAAAAGTGCGGAGGTGTAACCATTGAGGAAATGGCTGCTTTAACTCAAAGAAAAATGGGGCCTGGAGCCTGAGACGTCATCACAAACACAGTGCAGTCACTGAATAATTCCTCTGCAAGCATTTCCATAAGGAAGCTGTGGCAGGTGTGTACAGGGTGCGCCGAGGTAGTTGGTTGCAGAAATAGGAGACCTTTAAAATACAGCTGAATCCTTGCACTAAGTGCAAGCGAAAGGGACCATGAACTTCTGCTGTCCCACAGAGAGATGCTGGTTAGCACGTGGCAAAGCCCTCAAAGATTGGTTGCTTTACGATGCATGTCCCCTATGTATGTTTCTTTGGTGACAAAAGACTGTCAATAATATGCTACCAACATATTGAAAGACAAAAACACACACACACACTCAGTATGTCTCTTTAAGTAAAGTATGTGTTTTTCAAAGAGTTAAATGGTCACTTAAAAAAGAAATTTACTACAAAGAAGGCCCTTTGAAGTGAGATTTCTGGAAATTTTTCTATTGTTATGGGATTTTTGCCGCTCAAAGTAATAAAAACATACCATCTATTGAAATACATATGAACACTTTAAAAAACGTAGAAATAAGAATCGCTAAGCTGTTTCAAATTTTCCCAAATACACAGTTTCAGGGCTTGATTTCAGTGATTGATTCCATTTATTAAGAAAGAATAACTAATTCACATTAAAATTTGCTGACAACATTTCAACTACACTCTGGCATATTTGGTAAATAAGATAGAAAAATAGGAATCATAATTAGGTTAAGGCAATCAATAGTGAACTCCATTTGGACCCTTGAAATTTTGCATTACATCTTTTTTTCTGCTACATTAGTCATAAAACTAGATTCTAAATAAATTGAGTGTAAAGCCAGACCATCAAATCCTGCTATCACAAAGGGTTAGGTGATGACTGTAGTACAATGAAGACTATTGTTCTCCAAAACTATATATTATCAAGAATACCTTATGCTCTTAACAAAATTACTTTATAAATATTATTAATTTTATGTGTAACATTACTTTAAAATGTCTTGGTGTGTGTGTTTTATAATAAGCTGTACTAGGGGGTGGGGGAGAGGGGTGAGGGGAAAACGAAGACAACTATACTTGAACAACAATAAAAAAGGAATGAATAAAAAAAGAAAGAAAGAAAAAATACACTGTACTAGAATACGTTAGTATAATAATACATGTAGAAAGTTTGTTAATAATACATATATATACAATGGATCTGTACGCTTGACATTCTTACCAATGGGGTACAAAATTTAAGAAAATAGGCCAGAAATAGCTGCTTGGTGCAATAATAAATAATTGTAAAGTCTTTGTCACCCAGCAGGACCGGGCAAAATGCTAGGCGCACAGCGTTTCACATTGTGCCGACTCGCTGGACACCTCTGAATGCGAACGGTGGCATTTTACATGTTTCGTGTGTGTGCGAATTTCCCCTCAGAGCACGTATCTCGCGTGGTGAATGATTCTTCTGCATGAGTGTGTTTGGGCAGGACACCGTGGCCGTAGAAGCAGCAGACACTGTGGTTGTAGTTTCTCAATTCAGATCACCTGTGTCTAAATCTTGTCTCCTCCCCAATAATTTATTAGCTATGTGACCTTGAGTAGGTTGCCACCTTCTCCACGTCTCCATTTCCTAATATGCAAAATACAACAACAGCACCTGCCTCACAGCTTTGTGGTGAAGATAACATGAGTCGATCTGCGTAATGTGCGAGAGAATGCATATGTGTGAGTGTGAACCCACATTCGTGACTGAGACCATGGTCTAGGCACATACGCAAACACACCTGCACGTAATCTGGGTGAATATACTGAATATGCGTACATGCCATGTCATCTCATGTATATTTCTGGCTCTCCGTATGTATCTACATTGAATAATAACGTTATTAACAATATTAATAGCCACCAGGCAGCATAAGTTCTGGCATTAGTTTAAGCACTTGACACAGATGATCTTGTTCGTCTTTGGAAAAAACAGGATATAACATGCTATCGTAACATACTTTTTATATTACCATTTTACAGATAGACAACTGAGGTCCAGAAAGGCTAAGTGAGTCACTTAAATTTACACAGCTAGCATATGATACAGCCAGAAAGTCTGGCTTTTTAAATCATTGCTTACTATATATACTCTTGAAGATGTAAAATAATGCTATTTAATATTCCTTTTAATGTCCTATAATATCTTCACTTGTATGGTGCTTAGTATTTTATAAACTACTCACTCATACAGTAAGTCTCATAACCAGCCAGTAGAGTGAGGAGGCCAAGGTCACTGTCCTCACAAGGAGAGAAACTGACACAACGGAAGCCAGGGGCGTCTTTAGGTGAAAGTGTTTCTGTTTACAAATATCCTGGGTGCCTCTGTGCTCAGGAAGTCATTCACCTTCAACATACAGAGTCCATATAACACGTCAAACTCAGACATCGGTGCTGGGAACATGAGCTGCAGACCTCCCCTGGAAGCGTCACAGCCCGATGGAGACACAAGTATTATGCAGTGTGTTATCACTAGGGGAGATATGAATAGAGTGCTTATGGAGTGCGGGAGGAGGGACCATCTGTGCCAGGGAGGTCTCAGAAAAGGCAAAGGTGGCAATGGGGGTAGGGGGCTTTCCTGGAACAGAGAACACACGTGTATGCATGTGAGTCCATGCCTGAGCCCCTGACAGTGTGTCTAGGCGTGTCTACACCTGGGTCTGAGAGGGCACCTGTTTGCATAGGCTTACCCGTGTGTTGACTTATGCACACTCAGGCTGTAAGTGTGGAATCAGGAAGCCTGAATGGGAAAGAGAATGTGTGTAAATGCACACACACCACAGCAGAAATCTAACCTGCCCTGCTGTGTCCCCCATGGTCCCCTCCTTCCTCCAATACCAGGGTAACCAGAGATACCAGTTACTTCCCACTCTAGCAGTTGCTTGGTGAACTATGGCGGTTAGATTGTCAACCTGTAGTCAGAAGGCGTAGCCGTGTAATAGAGGCAGCTGTCCTCTGTGAGTCACAGGAGGTGAGGAAGACAGGTGCCGCAGGTACACACCTGCATGCTCACTTCCAGTGTGTGTGTGTGAATGAGTAGTGCGGGCTTTTCCTAGCCTGACTGGGGGAACCTCCCTTCCCCCTTCATCCTCACTGCCTTGAGGGGCTCATCCACTCACCTGTTTCTGTTGCCCCCTGAATGCAGCTGTCTTCTGCTTCTGCTTATATGTCCTGTGCTGGCGCCTGTGCAAGGCTGGAAAGTGCTGGTACCCATTTTTTGTGGAGGCACCCCCACCCCACTCTGGACCAGGAGTCTCCTGTAGGATGGAAAAATGCACGCAAAGGCTCACAGGACTGGTGGCAGCCCGGAGAAACCCAGAGGGTCACTCCCAGGGGAGGCCTGATCAACCCCCTCTCCTGATGACAAAGCCTGTGTTTAGGGCAAAATTGGCCAAGGAGGGGAAGCGAGGACTCCTCTCTCCACAAATGCTCCCCCAGGGATTGGGGAGGGAGGTGGCAGTAAGGCTATGATACTCTTTATTTCTTTTATCTTTGCCCTATGAAAAAAAAGCTAAAATAATTGCAAATAATATTTAATCGAGGGTGGCTAACAGTATCTCCATAAAGTGGCAAAACAATTGAACTAGATATTCCCTTTTGTTATCAGGCAGATAAATCCAGAGCCACAGGGTCGTGTGAGGCAAAGGCGTTACATGCTGAATACACCGGTGATTTGTGTGTGTTTACATCCCGGCCCAGTGCACAGCCGCACAGCGAAATATTCACAGATTAAAAGAAGCATGAATGAACGGCAATAATCAACACATGTAGGATGCCATATTCTAAGTTGAGTGAATGGGTGGGCGAAGAGGAAAGCAAACATATTCAGGGGGTCCGGTGGTCTCATATAGCGGTCCCGGCC
The DNA here is from genome assembly GCA_004027735.1 of Carollia perspicillata. NCBI lineage: Eukaryota > Metazoa > Chordata > Mammalia > Chiroptera > Phyllostomidae > Carollia > Carollia perspicillata. The sequence continues at coordinate 38,545 of PVKM010008278.1, forward strand.
ATTATAATGCCTGGACTTTGTTCCCAGCTCCACCAAGGACAGTCTATTGAGGGTTTTTTTATCTTATATTGGAAAACTAGTCCAGTGGCGGGATGTTTCTCAAAACTACGAAGATGCTTATTCAAGCCTTGTTGAAGTGCCCTTTAAAATGTAAATGACCACTAAAAAAGGGTAGCCAGGGCATACTGAGTATGTTTATTGTAGTACCAAATACAGTGTGTTTTCCCATGTCCTGGACACAAACGTTTTCCTACACACCAAGGGAAGATACTATAAATTCACTGGGAGAATTTTTCCATAGCCAATATGTTGTTTATTTGCATCGATAATCTGAAAAAAGAGAGAGAGAGTCTGGTTATGGCTATAGATTCTGCTTAGAGGCAGGTTTCTATCATGGGCTGCTTTCAACTGTTATATTTTATGGCACAGATTCAATGGGAATCTGATCTGCTAAAATATTTGGGCTGTGAAAACTCCAACACTGTGACAGATGTCAAGTCCAATTAAGTGACTCATGTCCAGGTTTCTGTCCAATAGGATTTCCCATTAAATATCAATTTAGGGGGAAAAAAATTCCATCCCCCTTCTTAAGCCTTTATCTCTGCCACCATCACCAGGCTGAATCAATCGGTACCAGGAGGGCCAAGCAGCCGCGTGCATCTCTGCCTCGGGCTCGCGACTCGCTCTGCTTCCCCATCGCCGTTCCTGCGGGAGACGTTCACTTCTCGCCAACCTTCCTCGGCGCATCTCCCAGCTGCTGACTATGTATATTTTGCTCCAAGGT